>JBAHVQ010000127.1:1675723-1688888 GCA_036872915.1 Nanipora kamurai
ACGCGGGTTCGATTCCCGTTGGGGAACTCACAACTTTTCTGAGTTTTCATAAAGCTTGAAGAACGAGCCTTTCGTTACTAATTAATTAATATCTTTATTTGTTTGAAGTAAATGGTTTGAACCTGGGAGAATCGTGACATGTTTGTGGAGGTTGATCGTCCAGGTTATTGTAATCTGGAGAAAAATTGTTGGTGGAAGTGACTGACGTTTCGACGGTCATCTTCAGAGTCAAGAGAAGAGTAAATGCCAGGTTCGCCTCTACAGCCACTTATATAGGTGAGACTAGCAGAAACATAAATATACTACTCACAGAATACAAACGAGCGACAAAAAACGGAGACAAAACCAACCACATCGCCGAACACCACCGACAAACCAAACACAACATTGACTGGGAATCTGCAAAATGCATTACAGCACCAACTACAAACAACGACTGACACTAGAAAGCTGGTGTACCAACTTAGAGCAGAAACCATTAAATCGACCACAACAATTAACGGGACCTTACAATCGACTTATTCATAAATTCAAACGTGTGAACAATCGGTAGACTTCGACAAACTGATCATTAACGCCCACACAACCACTGCTTTTCATAAAAAACCACTATCCTCTATGAGTCATACGACCGCCCATTTATGACGCACGAACCAGATACATATAGGCGAACCTGACATTTACTCTTCTCTTGACTCCGAAGATGACATCCGCTAAGGCCGTCGAAACGTCAGTCACTTCCACTAACAGTCCTTCTCAAGACCAAACTAACCTGGACGATCAACTTCCACGAACATTTATTTGTTCATTTATCGATTTATATACCGATTTCCTTAATATAAAGATTGTGAACTTTGCAAACAACTGTTTCACATAAAACGTTGAAAATTTTATATGTTCTTAAAATTATTCTGTTTGCTTTACAGTAATTACCAAGGTTGAAATAAATTCACCCAAGCAAACATCCAAACATGGGGCTGTTAAGACAGAACAGCAACTCAGCAAGATCACAATCTACACACACACGCGTAAAATCGATACTGAATGTCCATCGTCCAATTTGACCCATTAAGGGGCAAGGGGCGCACTTTACTATTTTACTCTGGCTAATGCGGGGCAATTTTACTCATCACAGGGTTGAGCCCTGGGCGTTAAAGGATTAAAGTTACCCTCGGGATGCACCTCAAGTACCTCTTAGACCCAAATAAGTAAGCCATTCTTTCATCCATTTCTTTGTAGTTGCAGCCAATGCCATATTCGGGGGTACATAGGTAGGATACTAGATTGACATGTGAGTGTGATACATGCTGTCAGTATAAAACCTGGTTTTAGAACTACAGTAGGATTCTTTAACACTGAAGAGTTTGTCAGGGTAGCTAATTAAGTGTGACAACAAAAGCTAAAATACATAGGGTTAGTTTTACTAAAGCCTTGTTTCTAATGCATTAGAAATAATTGATGTTTTTGACACAAAAAGACTGCCATAACTACTTTGCTAATACATCAAAAGAGTAGGAGGGCCAGGCTCCCTACCTTTTATAACTGAAGCATGGCTCCCCTGCTCTTTCGTGATTAGTTTCCCAATTCAATTCTGTTATCCACGAAGATCTCAAGAATAACCTTTAGTTTATTTTAATATTCACTCACTCCCTCACTCACTTGTCAAAATTCAAACACAAAACACAGTTCCGAGCACATGGAAAGAGCGTTCTCTGGTTGTCTAACCGTTATCACACCACTTAAACGTGACTTTCCGGTAAACGGTTAACGCTTAGTCTCCGACACACTACCCCCATACATCTGTTCACAAACCACGTATGTACCAAAAGGAGACTATGACATTAGCTGCTGGTCGTCTGGGTCGGAATGGTTTCGCTTCAGGATTCAAGTCTTTTGTGCCTGACGTCACGGCGCACGACAGCTCCAAGTGGTACAAATGCGGCGTTGGTCTCTCAAGAAATCCATTCCCTCTCTCGACTTTGACTGTTCTTACCACGCCAACATGACCAGGATATACTTCTCGTACAATGACTAAGGGCCACTTGCCCCTGTTTTCCTCGTCGGACTTCACTATTACCACTTCTTCAGCACGTCATGGTTCTTGTTCAGGTGTTAGGCCTTTGAAACAGATAAGATAACGGAGTTGCACATCATCTTCAACGTAGTTTAGGGCTGGTCGATGTTCGTTTATAGCGTATAAGCCCCGCAAAATCCACTCCAATAACTTCAAACGGTGTGTCACCAGGGGTTCTGTCTTCTGGTAAATTCCCAGACGGTGGTGCGGCCAGTGTAGTAGCCTGGAACCTTTTACATCTCCAGCTGTCCGTTCTCACGGATTTCAGGACGCTGCGTAATTTAGCTACCCAACAGTTCTCCTTCACAGTGGCCATGGTTAACCCAGCGCCTCCACGAAGAGTTTCACAGTGTAGTTTATGCACCAGCTTGCGGGTCAACAAAGAGTTGGTAGACAAATATATCGGATATCGTCCTTCGATCCTCCCACGACACTCGAAAAGACTTTGTTGGTTGACTTGTAAGTTGAACTCTTGGCTAAACGACCTTTAGCTGCGATGAGAATCTGTGTGGTCCCAGACGTTTGGCGGGCGATTGTGTAAACTACTGCATAACTTTCTGCGTACTGGAATCACCAAATGCATGCAACTCTAGGTTCTGTACAGGTTCCTGGTGATCTACGGCTGGGCGCGGTACGCTTATTTTTTCGGGAAGGGCATCATTCCAACATATCCGTCGTTTAGTCAGTGGTATGTTCATTTCAGCATCCCATGGTAGCTTCTGGTTGCAGATATCACGGTAGATAAGTTTCCTTTCCAATGTTAATGGAGACACCAATCCCGTAGGGTAATATACTTGTGCGAGTTTGCTTAACACTTTTAGTTGTCTTTTAGTTGGTGTAGTCTCGTTACGTGGAAGATGCACAGACAACGTGACGTCTTTATTGTTCCATCGTAATCCTAGTATCTTTGTTTCGCTTGGCTGAGTTCCCAGTTGTTGCTTGGCAAGGGTAGTTTCATTATTTGACTCCTATACCACAATCATCTTCCATTGTCCCTTGTAATTTAAGGTGCTTCAGTTCCCCCTCGAGGACATTATAACAACATGTTTGGACGACTAGTGAAAGTTCGTCAAGCTCGTTATCTCAGAACTCCTATTCTGAGCCGTAGACAGAAATCAAACCCGCAGCCTTCTGATGATCGGTGACACGCTCTAACCACTGAGCGACCACGACTCAGATGGTGAGCTAGCGTGCAGGTTCGTCATATGTACTGCCTAAGTGGAAGTCGCGACATGGTAATCATGATGGAAATACTTAATGCTGAACACAAATTTGGTTCATGAGGGAGCTTGGTATAAATGTTTCTGAAACTTCACTATGATTGGTCAGAATCTTCGCAAGAATTCTTGATATCTGCACTTTTAGAGGTTCTGCACTGACAGAGGGATTATTGGCATGTTCCCAGCCTGTGATATTACGGTTTTATCTCAATGCATCATTTTTACAGTACAAGGAAAGAGATATCATGCGGCTACTGACTTGACGCCGTTCAGTGGCAAATTGAGGAAAGGGTACTGTGGGCAAGTTCCAGGCCCGGTTGCATAAAACCTTTACTGAAGTGTTCTCTCAGGGACTCTTCGATTCAAATAAGATGGACACTTACGGGTAAGTGGAGGTTTTATGCAACCGGGTCCAGGGACGCAGCTTGCGAGGGGCTTACCGCTTTTTGAAGGTCTTTTTTTTTTTGAAGGTGATTTGGGGAGATAGACTTTTTAGGGCTCTTTGCCTTGTAATCATGTGGCACATTTCACACCTCTGTTTTTGTTTCTAGCAAAGATGCCATTCTGGTAAATATAGAACTGAAAATCAGAATTCCAGTACATGTAAATCTCCAAGAATCTGATTTTGTAGTAAGCTAAAAGTTCAAAACTTTGTGTTTGTTTGTTTGCTTATTTTTTACTCTAACAGTTTTTGCATGCGAAACCTGATATTTCCAACTTAATTTTTACTGAGGAATATATGTACAGGGCAACTTGAGACAATGACAAATTTGCCAGGGGCCTACGCTAGTTTAGTCTACCCTGATGCCACTGACAATTAGTTGTGCTGCTCAAATTAGGGGAGCATTTTGCACAACAAATTTTTCAAGTTTCTTGTTGAAAATATATATAACAGTTATTGTATATGAGGGGCTGCATGCCAACTGTTGGGCCCACATTCCAAAAACACTATGAAAGATTCATAGGAATAAGCTTCTGGTGGTACATTTTAACCTGATCACTCATAATAACCAAGAATAATCAAATTCTGCCTGTGTACCTGACCGTGAATTCCAAGAAAATATTGTCATGACACTCAACTCCAAGATATGTCAAAAAAATGTCCAAAAAAATTTCTCTTGACAAATGTGACAATTAAACATGGAGTGAGTGCATAAGTAGAGGCTGAGTAACTCAAAATACGTTATTGTTCAAAATACAGCAAGAATCTTATTGGTTGGTGTTTGATTCCATATTCATTTGCATTTTCTGTTATGAATAACAGTCAACTTGAATAAATGAAATCCAGGAGGTAGAACTATTGATGGCTTATATTTGTAATTTAGTTCTTTTCACTCAGTGAGTACTTTTCTACAAAGTTCTTTAACCTCTAAATATACTTTTGCCAGTAACTGAAGAATATAAAGGTTTGGTTTTAACACCATATTTCAAGTCATGTTTACTGTTAATGAACTCATTTTGCTCCATTACACTAGAATGCATTTCAGAGAGGGTTCTCTCTTTTGTGTACTCATTCAGTGTTCAAGAGAGTGCTCTTGTTTGTTGTTTCCATTCAAACCCAAATGCTTTCAAAAATTAAAAAGCCTGTAATGCTGATAGATTATGTATGGTAACTGTTATCACAAGGCTACAGTACTGAGTGGTTTGTTGTTAATATGACCAGCCATTCTATCAAGTCCCTGGGTGGAAGATAAAATAATAATACTGATTTTACAAGACAGATTTCCTAATAATGATGATAACATATAAAAATGATGACTATCACAGTTACACTTAATGATGACAATAACCATAACAATTATTATATCAGAAAACCAATCAACAGGCCCAGCAGAACAAAATTTGAAGTGGGGGGCTGATATGAAAGACAAGTTTCGAGCACCAGAGGTGTGAGCTTCTAGGGGTTCCAGAGGCATGCTCCCCTAGGAAAATTTTAAATATAGGGCTCTCAGAAATATGTTTTTGTGCATTTTGAAGATAGATCTTAAGAGATTTGGGTTGTAAAGATCAGTATGATTGTGTTGAAAAAAGTTATGGGATATTATTCACAATTTTATATTTTTGTTGCTCTGCAAAAAAGGGGGACTACAACCTCCCAGGCCCCATGTTCTGCTGGGCCTGATCATGATAAACAATGAATTATGAGAATCAAAAATGACAATAAAATTATACATATGCACATACTGTAACCATGCATACCAGGAATTAAATACATAGCTCCACAAATCATTGATTTTAAAGGTGATCTGGGCTCCTTTGACCAGCAATTCTGTTTTATTAAGAATAGATATGAGAGAGTCTGGTATTTTGACTTGAGACAATGTAATGCTGCAATAAAAAGTGAGTAATATTTCAGCCAGACAAAATATGTCTATTATAGAAGCAAAAAACAAATGCACGGGTTCTCATATTTTGCCTCATTTTTTTCAGCCCTGGATATTTGCTGAAATAACTGTTTTTGTCATTAAAATAAATGACAATGCAAATATTTTCACCTGTTTTTAACATGAAATCACATCAAACAATGATACCATCAGTCACATATGAAACACTCTAGAGTCTGTAGACCCTAAGTTATAATCTATATAATATAGTAGAATTTCCTAAGACTTAAGTCAAGAAATTGTCAAAAGATGTTGGCCATTTTATTTTTCTAAAGGAAAATTATTTAAATTACAGGGACTGCTTGGAAATATAAGTAAGTTACTTTGAAAAACTGTCAGAAAAATTTCCTGCAAAACTGAAAATTGAAAAATTTTTAAAAATTATTTTGTAACTTACTTTTTGAAATCATAGTTCAAGTTACCAACATATAAATCTACAGTTCCAGATATTGCAGGAATTTCCAAGTTGTTTAATTTCTTTACAATTATTGGTACAGCAATCCTTCTAACTGTAAATTTAATATCAGGTAAGTAAATAAGTGTTGCTAAGTATACAGTAAGTAGGTAAATAAGTACCAGTAGGTAGGTTAAGGCAAGTACAGTAGGTAGGTAGGTAGGTAACTTGAATACCTTGCTGTTTTTTCATCTAAAATACAATTATGTATAAAAATACTTGAAGTAAAAGTAAAATGCTCCTCAGTTCATCCACCGCTCCAAGTCTTTTGTCCACTCTGGGGGATGTTAGGAGTGACTTTCCCAAGATGCTTTCACTACCCTGTTTAGCAAGTGCTGCATTTAGTGCTGCATTTATCAGATTACTTTAGAAATTTGTTTTCTTAGTTTTGATTGCATCAGAAAACCAAAAAACTAACAAAAAAAAAAAACCCAAAAATAAAGCCTGAAAGCCAACCATGCAAAACTGTTGAATTGTTGGAAAAAACCTGTTCAATCTTAAGCACTTTAATACAAAAAATAGGGGAAAATCAAAAAATTTATTCTATTTTGGCTGTTTACCATGGAACCTCTTTCATAAAATGTTGGCTTAACCCTAACAATAAACCTAAAATTGCTCAACCTGAAGACCAGCCGTCTTTCTCATCATCAGTAACGCACTAAAATCCGTGAGCAATTTGTTATATTAGAATTATGAATGTCATGTTACTATTGACTGAAACCCAGGGTCATTTGTCCATTTCATTTTAATTTACATGGACAAACATCAATATGGATGACGAATCGACCAAAGGAGCGCAACTGCTCTAAAAAAATAATAAAATCAAGTTTCTTTACTAACACCAAACCAGGAATAATATTAGCCCAGATACATGCAAACTGATTATTCTGATACCAAAATTAACATTTTGACTCACCGTAATTGAGTCCGTTTGATGTCAGTAAAGTACGAAACCCTAGTCGATTTTCATTTGTTGTCGACAAAAATAAAAAGCAGTTAACGAGACAAAATGACAGAGAAAGTTTCACTGGAAACATCGGGATCGCAACACAAGCTCTCTTAGTAAACAAAAATTTAATTTACAGAGTTCGCACTCTGCGGGGCTACCGGGTTACATCCTTGTAACCAAATCAAAAAATTATGAGATCTACAAGCAAACACGGCGTTAAATATTAATAAGGTATGCGTGTGTCCGCGAGGAATTCCGCGCAGGCCCGTTGTTAGTTCTGGCGTGTCGTGCTAAAATAAGTAATTACACTTAAAAGTTACGAGTCTATGCGCAGGAAGTACGTTGAAACTTGTTGACTTTTAATTGTTATTTCACTGAAGATATGCCAGAGAACACCTCGCCAGTAAGTTTTGCTAAAATAAGATAATAGTGAATAATTTTCATTCCCTTTATATTAACGCAATAATTTTACGTCAGTCAGTTACGACACTGTGCCTGACCGATATAAGTAATGTGTGGAATCAGCTTTGTCTAGAGTCTGTGAATTGACTACCCCGGAACAATTACTTTCTATAGAATGACAATGACAATGTTCGGGTTGTTGTGCGTTGTCGTCCATTGAGCGAAAAGGAAAAAGCAAGTGGTTGTAAAGTTGTTGTACATGTTGATGAAAGATCTGGATTGCTGAGCATCAAAAATGAACATGGAAGGCCCGGTGAGCCTCTGAAAAAGGACTTTACGTTTGATCGTGTGTTTGGATCTGGGTGCAAACAAGTGGATGTTTACAATGATGCCGCTAGACCTATTGTAGAAAGTGTCCTTGAAGGGTATAATGGTAAGAACTATTTATTGCTGTTACCATAGCAACTGTATATATCCATCGAGAAAATGGGTTGTCAAACCTATTACTCAATAACTTTACATAAATTCAAATGTTATGTAAGTGATGATGTTTAGGTTATTTTCTTACTGCAAGTCTTGGAACATGCACCCTTGCCTCTGCATGTGTTAATAATATAAGTCCATAAAATTTAAGGCAGTGCCTCACAGTTTAATGCTTTTAGCAGTAATGCAAGACTATATTGGCTTAATTTTCTCTAAAGATATTTCACTGTAAAAATAACTAATCAATTTACTGTTCTTCATCCTTATGACAATTATTCAGGAACAATATTTGCTTATGGCCAAACTGGAACCGGTAAAACATTTACTATGGAAGGAGTTCGCTCCACTCCAGAACTTCGAGGCATTATACCAAACTCATTTGCCCACATTTTTGGACATATTGCAAAAATGGCTGGGGATGTGAGGTAAAGCTTCTTTATAATTGGCTGTTATACAAATTTTCTTGATAATATAATAGATGCATTTAGTTACTACAATGTATAATTATTGTAATGATAATTTAATTTTCTGTAAAGACTTCATTTTCTTGTAAAACATTTATTATAAAGGTTTCTAGTACGAGTTTCATACCTGGAAATTTACAATGAAAGTGTCCGTGATTTGCTTGGAAAAGACCAGAAAACACAACTGGAGGTAACAAATACAGTATTGTAAGGTAGGTCAGGGGTTTATTGTTCAAAGCCACAGTAACTTATTCACACTGGATTAGGAATAAGTTGTGGTGAGTGGTAAGTACTATTTAAGCATTGAATAACTGAACCCAAACTTCATTCACGGAATAAGTCAATAATCATTTGATAGTTCTGTTAATAGGTGATTTAAATTTAAGTTGGGTTGTTGAATTACATGAATAACCCTGTTTACTTGTTAAGACTTCTCTGCTGGATAAGCTATCTACACTTTGGACAACTAGCCTCGTGGGCTTAGGATTTGCATCCAAAGATAAAGATGGTCTCTGTACTGGTAGGCTCTCTGTTACAGGGCTGTCCTTGGTCATTTCTTTACCACAGACATTTGGTGGTTATAATGATATGCTTTAAACCACTTTGGTCCAGACATTTATGGTTAGCAACACCCTAAATCTAAGTGGGTCAGATGGACATTAAATTGGATGCTGAATGGTCTCTTTTTGCTTTATTATTACTAATACATTTTACATAAGATTGAATGTATTTAACGAATTTCTTGATTTTTGCCATGTGCCTCAAATTGTGATAATAGTTATGTGAAAAACAAAGAGGAGGCATAAAAAAGAGGCATATCACATCTAAGATTTACACTGATATGTTTTGAAATTTGGAAATTTACAAAACACTCTATATACTAATGCTAAAAGTGACCTTAATCTTTAGGACAGAATTTTACTATTAAAGGCCATCTGCCAACCAGCAGAACTGGCCATCATAAGGCACCATCTTTCTGAACTAGGCCAGTCTATTGCATTGAAATAGAAGGGTTTGTGAAAGGATGCACATACAAAAACATCATTTTTTTATCAAATTTCTGTCTCATATTCTCTTACATTAGAGAATTATGAAGCATTTATTACTAACATATTAGTAAAATTCAAATTATTCACCCAACTCATAAAAGGGATTTTTTTAAAGACATTAGGCAGTAACTGTGGTTATCATGTTATACAATTTTCAATCAGCATCAACTGGCTGTCCTGGGGGTTTTTTGTCTTTTTTAAGGAATTTAAGGAAAAACATAAAAAAGAGCTCAATTAGTAAATATACCATGGAAAAAAGTTTTATCATACAAATTAAATTCAGATAGGATGCCTTGTACGCAGTATCAAACAGCTTTCAAACAGTATCAAACAGTTGCAAGCGAAGGCCCATTGTGTTTGGCCCTTCCTGTTCAGCAGAATATATTTCAATCTCATGAAGAGCCTTCGCTCAGAACCGTAGAATTTCTCAACATAAGTTCAGCTATTTAGAAACCTTTTAACACAAATAAAAAAATAAAGAGCAAAGTTTGTGTGCAGATTTTTCAAAAGATAGAAAACAACTGGAGGAGTGAAAGGGGCCCTTGAGTGAACTTAAAGAATACCAAGAGAGTATCAGAGTTTTAACTTAAGATATCAAACAGAACATGTTTAATAGAGGAGCCGATTAAATTGTTACCGCAGGATTAGTGGTAAGTAAACCAACAATCACTTCTGCAGTGAACTGTTAAAAATTGACTTGAGTGGCTTTGAACTCATGTCTTAGATATTGTTATTGCAACGTACTATAAATCATTCAAATCCCATTTGAGTCAACTTCCACTGTTGGTTTTGGCAGTGATGATTTATCCTGCAGATTGTTAAAAGCCAAACCATGCTTATCTATACGTGTAAATATATTGACTCAAAGCCTGTTGTGTATCTAGGATTTTACTCACAGGAGCCAGAAGGCCAGGTAATCAGCAATCCAGTGATAGAATTAGTTTTTTTGTAATTCATTCTGAAAGGAAGAGCTCTTCTAAAAATAACTATATACTAAGTGTATTGATCAAACACAAGTGTAACACTTTAACGCAACACAATGAGCAAGGGGTAGTATGACACCATGCTCCACCTTTTGCAATTTTTTAGACAATGTACATATAAATAAAATACAAATCCAAAACATTCCAGAAACAATTTCAATTATATTGAGAACTGAACTTTGCAAAAATATGTAAGTGACAATTATCAGAATTTTAATCCTGAGTGAATCTATCTTTAAAGGTGAAGGAAAGACCCGACATAGGAGTCTATGTTAAAGACTTATCTGCTTACGTGGTAAATAATGCAGATGACATGGACAGGACAATGACACTTGGCAACAAAAACCGTAAGTGGTCTCATACTCACAGTTTACAAATAAATTGCAATTTAATTATAAATTTTGGTTGTAACCCTTTGACTTTGCAAACCGGTTGTTTGTTGTAAATAACTTAATAGGAATAACGTACAAGTAACTGTGAGTAAACCCCAGGACAGAAAAAAGGGAAACAGTATTTACATCAAGTAGCTACTGCATGAACGTTACCATGCAGAAACGTTCTTTTAACTAGTGGTGTAATGATTTGTTGAGTAGCTTTTAGGTTAGGTTGGAGTGTCAGCTACAGCTTTTCTATTCACGTACTGACATAGAGAATTGAAATTTTCATTTTTATTTTTCTACTACACTTCAATTTAATTTTGAATTAATATTAATTTGACGAGAGTACAACCTCTGAAGTAAGATTTGGAAAAGTTTAAGATGACGAACTGTCAAAAATGACGAGCATCAGGGAATGTAGTTGCTTCAATGATTAGAGGCATTTTAGAGCAAATACTACATTGACATTTCACCACCTCAACTTTTCTCCATATGATTTTAAAATCTAGTAAAACCCGATTATTCATAAATTAATAATTTTCTAGGTTCTGTTGGCGCCACCAACATGAATGAACATTCATCTCGGTCACATGCAATATTTACGATAACAATTGAGAGAAGTGAGAAGGGACTTGATGGTCAACAACATGTCCGTATGGGAAAACTTCATATGGTGGATTTAGCTGTAAGTTGAAACTGTTACGTAATCCACTGACAGGTTTAGTTGACTCTCGAGCTTTACCGATTGTTGCATAATCGGATGTTACCCTTTCCGACTGTCGGTTCTTGATAACGTCGGAAATTTTTTCGGAAAAAAACATTCACCAACTTTTGACATCTCATATTTTGGCAATTTATGAAATAAGTATCGTTGTTGAAGGCGCACTCGGACTGTAATGTCCGACATAAAATTGAGGGTGAAGTGATGCCTAAGCGCTCTGAAAAAGAAATATGAGTACAATCGCCCCAATACTTGACGGCAAGTTGAAGATGAGGCTTCAATTTATACATTAAGTTATTTCAAAACTGTTTTCTTAATTTCTTACTGATCAGTTTTGAGTAACAAAAAATACAACTAATTCTTGCGATCCGACTCTCTCCCAACTGTCCAATAACATGCCCAATTCCAGTCGTCAACCGATTATTGCTCTGACAGTTGCCAACTCGGTATGTGGATAGTATACAGTGAACCGATTATAAGCACAAAGTTTATGCTTCAGCGCACGCTACCGTAAGTATGTGACCATAGTTTATTAGTATATATACCATCTACCCGTACATTATGCTCAAACATAAGCAGTGTACTGTAGTAATGAGAAGATTCCCTTCAGTACAACAACGTGACCGTCAGTGATAATTAGACTGGGAGTCGGGGATCGAGTACCAAAAAATTTTAAACTCTGATCTGAACTATTTCAACTTTGACCTTTTAATTTGTTTACTAGACCGCTACTTCACAAATTGAGCCGTTGAGTGAGTTAGGAATGGTGTTTGCCTTTTATTTTCCTGAAATGAGCGAAAAATTCTAGTGCCAGAATAAGGTTTAACAAGCGGTGTATAAAATGTTTCAATTCTTGTTTGTATACTTTTTCAGAATAATCCTTAATACATCAGGAAGATGTCATAATTATCCCATTTTGTCTTAGGCATAATTATGAAGTTTTAACTCCATGTGACCCTGACAATGATTCTGGAACTGAATTGAAACACAGGTCGGACGTGGGGTTAAGTTGCTGCGAGAATCTGTAGTACATATAAAGGTCTAAATACCCAGGACACGTAACCTCACGAAGTTATACAAAAAATAACTTCGCATTATTTCTTTGGCGCCATTCACAGTGAACAAGACGTGAAAATGATTGATTAAACTACAACATTCTCAGTAGAAGCGATAGGTCAGTTGGTATACAATAGTGATCCCGTAACCTAAAACTAGGTGCACCCGAAGCCGACAAAATATCATTTCGTTTAAGAATCTTAACAGCTTGACGAGCATTGTCAGAATTTGAGAACTCTTCAGGCGAGATAGACAAAATAGACGACCAACGAACGTTCGTGAAGCTCGTTATTTCAGAAGAACGATTTCTAAGCACTAGACGGGAATTGAACCTAGGGCTTTCCACAAGTTGCTCGAGATTTCTCAAAAAGTTGCCAGAAATTTCTCAAAAAGTTGCTCAAAAGTTGTGCCAAAAAAAGTCAAAAGTTGCTCTTTGTAACGTAAGTTGCTCAAAGGTTGCACAAAAAAACAAAAAAAATTTTTGGTTTCTCTCTTCTTTTATTTGGTCTGATGGAAAAATATGCAATCTGTACAACAAAAGTAACATTT
>JBAHVQ010000127.1:1708007-1726929 GCA_036872915.1 Nanipora kamurai
AGCAAACAGATGAAAAACTAAATTAGTAGCTGAATTACTAAAGTCATTTATATATAGCAAAAATAGTAGTGGTCCCAGGACTGAACCCTGTGGAACACCACATGTTATAAATTTTTGGTCGGACACAACACTGCCAATTGACACCATTTGTTTTCTATTATTTAGGTAAGAGAAAAACCATTGCAATGGTAATCCTCTAATACCATAATACTCAAGTTTTTTTAACAAAATTTTATGATCAACAGTGTCAAATGCCTTTTTTAAGTCTAAAAAAATACCACAAGCGTATGTACTATTTTCAATAGCCTTTTGAATTTTATCAGTAATAAGAAGTAGTGCATGACCAGTAGAATGATTGGATCGGAATCCATACTGTCCATGAAATATTATTTGGTTATTCTCAAGGAAGTTTATTAATCTCTTGTACATAATTTTTTCGAGTATTTTATTGAAAATAGATAATAAAGAGATAGGGCGATAGTTGGAGATGTGAATCCTGGGTCCTTTTTTATATACTGGAATAATACGAGTCAATTTCAATTTGTTAGGGACAACACCAGATGAAAATGAACAATTAAAAAGATAAGCAAGTGGTATTGATAATATAGATTTTAGCATTTTCAGTAACTTAGTTGGAATACTGAATGGACCAGCAGCCTTTGCATCATTAAGATTACTTATTTCTTTCTCAATTTCAAAAGCCGTAGTTGGAAAAAGCTGAAAACTCTGGGAAACAGGTCTGCTTAGGTACTGTTGGAATGTAATGTTTACCATAGGTATATTATTGGCAGATAGGTATATTATTGGCAGGGACATGCAACAACATTGTAACCATGATTCAAAAGTGAAATACAAAGAAAGTTCAATCTGAGCTTTAAAAAGACCTGTTTATAAAAAATTTGCCCAATTCCCAAACATTAGACATAGTTCACATGTGGAATTATGTGCAATGTTATTGCATGTCCCTTGGCTGACATCACTTCCTGTAATAATTAACCAACTTTGGCAAGGGAAAAAGTCATCAGGATGAAACTTTAACTGATGATAGTATTAAACCATTTTTATCAGAAAATCCCAAAGATTATAAGTATGTAATAAGCCCAAACATGAGATTGGCACTTTAAGTCATTCCTATAAACAAAGGCTAACAACTCTGTACAGGGTATATCTACTGTCAAATACCAGTATAACTAAACAATTCCATTCAACAAGAAGATTTAATAGTACCAACCCCATGTATGATTTGAAACAAAAGTTGGGTAACTGATTTATGTATCAGTAAACTAAGATCAAGAACTTATAGCAAGTACTTCAAGTTTTGCTCATTGTTGAGTGACCAGACATATTATACTGCTGTGAGACCAACATGTATAGACCTTTCCTGTGACAAAGTTCACTTCCTAAAAGATTCAGTGACTTTAATTAACCTACATGTACTGGTAACACAATTAGACATTACTACTGTAATCTGCTTCATACTGAAAATCCAAAGCAGAATGTGTGATATCAATAGGTGGTATGCAATACTTTTCATTTTGTTCCCTTTGTAATCTTCTTAGAATGTTGTTGACCCACTGTTTTTCCAAAAGTAAGCCAGACGTATTTGCTAAATCTAATGCAGTTTTACAATTTGCCAGTGCTCCTTTAGCATCACCCTTTTGCTCCATTAATAAGGCTTTAGCAAAGTTGAATTTGCACTTTGTTTGTTGACTCAGCAAGACATAAACTTCAGCCATGCTGGAAATTATTTGATCAGCAATAGCAGCACTGTCATCTCCTTTATTTACCAGAAGCAATATGGCAATATACATTTGTGCACTGTAAAGTTTGTTTGTTATAGCAGCACCTTTCCAGTTGTACGATTTACAGAAGTGGCTAATTGCCATTTCAATCTTCTCCTTAGCTTCATTGATAAGCTCTATATGCACAATGGCCAACTTAAATATAAAACCAAGTAGCACTCTGCCCTCCTGGTAGTAACAGTCACCAGTATCCTCACAAGGAATGAAATCAGACAGTTTTGTCCTTGCAATTCTTAAACATTCCTCGGCACTGCCAAATGCCATTTCATATTGATGTGATAAGGACAAGTACGTGTAAGCACGACCAGTAAGCAGTGCTTTGTTTCTACATTTTGGAATCATTTCAAGGGCTTTCTTCACCAAAGATTTTGCAACTTTCAACTCGCCTTGCTGACAAGCAACCTTGCTTTGTTCTAGAAGAATGCAAACTTTGTAATCTGCTTTAGTTTCATCTAATTCAGAGAGCATTCTATCTCCAACTGACCGGCATTTCTCCCAGAGACAGTTTTCTTGTAAGGTCTGCAGCTCCCGCATAATAAGTAGATAGTCTTTCTCGAAATAAAGGGATGTTTCACGTGATGGTTTTTCACAAAGGCTGATGAAATTTTTATAGGAAATAATCTCTCTATTGATAATATCTAACTCAACAGTGTCGATAATTTTGTCCTGGGGCTGGGTACATTTACCTCGCTCACCCAGGAGGATTTTCAGAGATATACTTATGTGAAACCTGCACGATTTTCCAAAGAAACGGAACCAAAATCCAAAATCACGGGTAAGTTTCTTGAAATTTCGCCAATTGAGCGGCCGTTGTAAACACACCATCTGGAGAGGGGCATCGATGAGAGAACCTTCGTCAATCGCGTGTCTAGTTATACAACTTACTCCTAACACAAATTTCGCGCCATTTCTTTTGATACCTTTTCCTTTTCGAATGTTGCCTTGGTGCTCATAGCAAACCTGAACGATGTTTTTGTCGCCAATCATAACTTTGTCTCCATTAATGATGCCAATTCTCACACAACAATCTTTTAAGGATGGAAATTTGCACCTATTCTTTCCGTTCATTACTGGATTTTGGGGTCGATCCAGCAGGACCAAGTTTACGTTGAGCGTTTCCTTTTTAAACTTTATAGTTGCCGAGGCATTAGAGACATTTTTTGTCATTTTCTAGGCTTGTCTGTATTGGAAAAATTGTTCAAATCAAAAGACCAGAGGAACGTTCATCGATGCTACCATTTAAAGACGTAAACCACCCCATTATATCTCTAGAATTTACACAATCATGCTGCATATTTATCGAGACGAGAATCGGATACACGCGTGTATCACGCACAAGCAAAATGGCTGCACAGGTTTGCAACGATACCAGCGAAGCAGTTGAATTATGTCCTGCCAAAGGACTGTATCTGAAGCCGGTTGCAAAGCTAACGATTATGGTAGGTCTACCAGAAATTAGAGAAGTCGGAGTCACCATTTCAAACTGGGAAGTGATGGAGAAAGTCAAATCAATGGTAGCGCCAGCTCAATTCAGTGTTCTACGAGTTGTCGAGTCCTCATTGGAAAAAATTAGGTTTGAGGCGGAGGTTGACACAAAATCATTGTTAACTAGGATTGTCTCAAAGTTAGAAGGTAACATGATAAAACTCAGTGGATTAGCCGAACCTTTAAAAGTACGAGCATATGAATCTAAGCTTAAATATCCAGTCAAACACGACTGGGAATCGTTTTTTCGCGATGCCAAAAACTTAAACGAATGGAAACCTGGAGAAAGGCCAGACACTGTTCATTTAAAAGGCCTACCGTCCAAATGGTTCATTGATGAGGTATCCGGCTCCAAACCAAACAAAGAAGTTATTGTTTCTGTTTTTGAGCGTTATGGAAAAATACGTTGCGTGGATGTTCCCAGTTTGGATCCCTATAGAGCACGCTTTACAAGGAAGCATCAACCAAATTTTCAGACATTTTGCTTTGGTTCAGACCTTCATTTTGATGTGTACATTCAGTATGAAGAGTATCAAGGATTTGTGAATGCTATGAAAGCTTTAAAAGGAATGAAGCTGCTGTTACTATCTGATACAGGCAATGCTGCTACTGCAACCATCCAATATGATTTTGATAAAACTAGCCATCTAAGTGAGGCAAGTATTATGAAAAGAAATTCTGAAAGAAACTTTCTTATAGAAAGTGATAGAAAGGAAGAGGAAAGAAGAAGAAGAGAAAAAGAAGAAGAAGAAAGAAGGCAGGAGGAAGAAAGAGAAAAGGCTAGAGAGCATGAGCTTGAATTATTGAGGCAACTTCAAGAAAATCAAAGGAAGAAGGAAGAAAGAAGGAAAGCAAGGGAGGAGAGACGAAGACAAAAACAGGAAGAAAAGAAAAGGCTAGAAAGAGAAAGACAAGCAAGGGAAAAAGAGCTGTTAGAGCAGAGAAAGAGAGTTGAACGTTTACGAGAGATACATGCAAGGTATCTTTTTACTGAACTTTTCCAAAGAATTGCAAATTGTGTTGCTGAGGAGGAGGAAAAGAAAAGAAGGCGTGAGGAGGAACTAGTAATCTTGGCCCAGATCAAGAAAAAGAAAGAACAGCTAGAAAAAGAATTAAAAAGAAAAGAAGAAGAAGAAAGAAATAAAAAGAAAAAAATGGAAGAAGATGAAAAGCAGTTAAGAGATAAACTTTTGAAAAATCTGCAGATAATGAGAGAAAGAAAAGCTGAACTAGAAAGAGAGATTTTACGTAAACAAATACAAGGCAAAACCAAAATGTTGTCAGTCATTCATACAAATAAGTAAATTCGCAACTCTAAGGACAGTATTACACAAGAACTTTTGTGGTGTAATATGCCCTGCAATGAAGTCTTGCGACATTTTTGTTGCAGTAAGCATTACACAAAGTAAAATAAAGGTTTACATTTTCCAATGCAGCACAACAGATTTTTGAAGCATTGCACAGTGTAATAACCTGCTCGCAGACCCTGCCCAGAAATTAAACGGAAATTAGGTTTAATTTCCAGGTGGGGTCTGCGAGCAGGCTAACAGTGTAACACCCCTCTTACAACTTGTTTCGTAATATTTTGTTTGCTCAACCAAAAAATAGGCCTTCAGGCTTCGTCTCCTTCAATCTTCTTTTTCAGGGTCAGAGAATTGCAAGACAAGTTGCTAGAAACATTGCATAGTGTAACAACGCATTAGGTATTTATGGCATATTTTGAGCGTGAACACCTTACCAGACTCAGTTGGGAGCCAGAGGTAATAGGCCTAACTGATGGTAATGAAAAAATTGTATATTGCTTGAAAATTTCTTTGTGTTGTTAGGAAACCTATTTGGCAAGCCTGTCATTGGAACTATATCAAAAAATATTGCTGTTTGTACCCCTCAACATAACACATGAGATCCTAAGGGATTGCCAAACATTATACCATTAAAACATATTCCAAAGAAAAATGTCCTCTGGAAAACTCAATATGATTCAATACTTGACAAAACTATTGTTGAACTACAGTTTTAGTAATAGTTTTGTATTGCATTGACTCATATCTTGAGTTTTCAAGATGACATTCTGTGGAATTTGTTTTATTTTATACTTTTTGAAGTGGTGGTTTAAGGCTTACTAGTACCTGCAGCAAAGGTTGACTGAATCACCTAGGGAATTCCCATGGAAACTTGTCAAATAGTCAAAAATGCTTCCAAAATAAACTAGGTGACCTATTTAACACTCTGATAGGTTACTTTAGCTTAAAATACTTTGTTAGAATATATGCTAATAACAGACCAAACATGAAATACATGACCTAGCATAAAATATTAGGTGCCTAGCAAGTCAAGTCCATGCAAAAATAGAGGTTCAATATTTCACTTGTATGAACAAAGCAAGCGAGGTCAATAAGTTAAAGTAGATTGTTATATGGCTTTACTGAAATACTGAAAAACACAAAGACAATAGGGCTCATGACGTTCTTCCAATAGATATTGACATGTTTTATTTTTATCCTTAATTAAGGAGATTTGCTGTAGTTTTTGGTACTACATCCATGGTCATATTTTCATTGGTCAGTGAAGTAATTTTTTAGTGGTTTTTGATGGTTTAACTTAGTGTAAGCTGTATTTTTATTCAAGGCAGAACAACCAAAATGAAAAGTTAGTTTCAAAGTGATGTAAAGTTCGTGGTTACGGTGACAAAAAGGAGAAATGACAAGAAAAAGTGCTGACCAATTGACCACTTTATTAGGTGTAAGCACTGTTCTCAACCATGGAAAGGGTATTCTGAGGGAATTTATGTTGAAATTCATTTTTAGAATAAGGGAGCAGTCATTATATTTATTAATGGTCCAGGGCCGGGGAGAGGATGAAATACTCCTAATGTAGGAAAAGATGTTTAAAGATTTCTATTCATATGTCATATATACGTATAGAAATTTTTTATCCTAGAAAGTCTTAACTAAAGTTATCAAACAGAACCTGTCCAACAAGCCGTTTACATTTTAACCCAGGATTGGCAGTTATCGTTCTTCGAACAACCGGGCCCTGATGATGTTGCGGGTAGCGACGAAACATTAGTTATTGAATATGTTTTCGATTCTTATGGTCTTCTTTGGTTTTGACTTATAATCAATATGGCAATATTTCGCGCAATTTGCTGGGCATTCCTATTTATATCAAAGTTACGATTTCCGCCTGGACAGTCTATTGTGGATTTCCAAACTACAAGTAGTTGGGAACTTCTTCCAGTTTCAAAACATTAATTTTTAGTTCATGAATTATTAATGATCTGTCAAAGCTTCTTTAGACATGCTGTAATTGAACAAAGAATTTCTAAGGAGCCACTGTGCTTGCACCATCACACATATCAATCAAATTGTACTTAGATCAAAGGAATTTCGATATCGTAAACTGGCTGTTGTAGGATTACTTTTTTATACACAGAGTTATAACAACTAGCAGTTTTTGACAACTTACTTTGTTATATACAGTACAACACACAACACATTACCTATTTTATAATAGTAAGTCCTCCAGACAAGCTCAATGGTTTTTGTTACACGATTTTGTGATTGTTTTGTAGTCTCCTCCTGTTAATTTATCATGTCAGTTTTTCACGACCCTTCAAAATATCCTCCACTCCACCCCTCCACCGTTAATAGCGTCAGCTCCCTAAAGACAAACTGAACTTGGAGGACAGGTTTTCAATGCGTACTTTCACATACATGATATGAAAATGGAGGTCATTTAGGGGAGCAGTGGACAGCAGCCCTAGGTTGGAGTAGACGTTTGCGCCTTCTCGCGTGGCAAAATGAGCAGTGGGCTTTCAGAAAGTACCGAATTTCTGTAAATTCCGATACTTTCATTATGGTCAAACCTCCATGCGTTTTTAGATATTGATGGGTTAACTTGTAAGGTTCAAATATATTCCTCTGCCAGACGGCCAATTGTCAATAAAAGCTAATTTTGTAGCGGTCGATTTATAATCACACTTTAATCAAAGTTGTCACATTTGGTAAAGGAGATATAATATAGCGAAGACACAGACGGAGCTTCTTAGTGCAGTTGTACACAGAATGTGCAGTTCTTGATAAACTTTCTCACTTTAAAATATGTAATTTTCCACTGATTTTCATTTTATTTTTAATCTGATGCATAGTAATCCTTGTAAATTTAAACGGCGAATTTTCACAACTCATTCTCAAACTACTTAATAACTCTTGAGGAAAAGATTTGATACCACGATCTAAAATTTGTTAATACTGCATGAGAAAAACTCAAACTGGAGCCAAGGAATTTGCAAATGATTGTTTTGCGAGCTGCGAAGACGAAGGATGAGGTCGAATGAGCAATGAATCGAAAGGGTAATTATCGAGGGATGGGCTGATGGCAATTTCAGTAAGATCGGGGTATTTTTTGTGAATTTTATGGCGGTTCATGTGCGAACGGTTTGCATTGCCCCTTCTGGAAGGACTAAAAAAAATAAGCACCCCGGGGGCTAAATAAACCATTTACTGAATAACCAGAAACCACAAAAGTATGGTTTCTGGGTAACAAGTGTGAGCTACGATTGGTTGATGGTTGCATTTATAAACTTACAGTGACAGCTCAGATAGGTTACCCTGAACACAGCCTTTCCAGAGTTTCTGAAGTAGTAAATGTTAACATATTTAAATAATTAATACCGTTTTAATGATGTCACGACTGGTCAATAATAATTTAAAGAAAACGCTATAGACCGCTTGCACTAATATGCTAATAACCCATCTGGAGGACAACTTAAAAGTTCCGACGTTTAGCAGATCGAATAATTGATGGAAATTCTTTTGCTTATGTGTATTTTTCCTCCAACGGAGGAATAAGTGCAAGTGGTCTATTCCTGCTTATTCGATGATGACTAATTCTCACAAGGGAAAAAGTGATTAAAGGATTGACAAACTATCGTTGTACTTATAGTACTTTTCAACTTAATACACTAAGAACTATTTTGCACACGACTAGAATATAGTTCTAACAGTCAGTAAAAAACTTTAAATTCATCAAAAATGTATTTAGGAAAATTATATCTGATGTTCACCCACGCAATTTATGCACTTACTTGTATGCGAGATTTTATGGTTGAAATGAAAACGTTAATGATCACATACAAGTCATATTAACATAGAAATCCTTCCAGATCAATTTGAGGAAAAGTTAGGAAATTTGGACCCCTCCACCCCTCCAGGCACAATAGGGTCAAGTACCAGTTTTGATTAAATAGATTAAGTGCAGTGGAACACTGCCAACAGTAGAGCAATACTCATTCAAAATAAATTTCATTTTTCTAACTGCTAATGGGCATTTATTTCAAAGATAATCATTTCACAAGGAGAACTGAATCACGTCAAATAAATATCACCACCAAAGATGAATCAAAAGCACCACAAAATTATGCCAGATTACAATACTGTATTTCACTTAAACCTTACTTTAAATCACAAAATTAAAATAATTTATAGTTGTAAACTGAACTGATTCCTTGATGGTCTAGACAGTTCTTAACCAAAAAATTAAACGGTTTTATAGAGCGTTGTCAAATGACGTTGTAGCGACCATGCTGGTCTTCCTTCTTACTAAAGATTTTTATTCACGTTCTTTTGGTAAATAGGTACACCATCATGGCCTCCATGCCCTTTGCCATTTGAATCTCTAAGGATTGAGTGAAAACGCTCCATCACCTTCCAAAAACTGTAATATTTTTTCTAATTTACAGATGTTAAAATATAATTGAGTTCAACACTTCTAGTCAATGTCACTATAATTTACTGTACTTATATAGGATCCAACAATCCTCGTTTCTGTTTGTTTTCGTCACCCTTAGAACTTCTGAACCTTAAGAAGACCCTGGCCCTTAACCAGTTGACTTTTACTGTTTTGCAGTTTTACGTTCGTATTTAGCCACTTTGACTGGTACGAAAGACTTTTACTTGATCTTTTTGTCATCTTCTTCTTCCGTTTCTGACTCTTCATACTGTTTGTGCTTCTCTCCAGGTTTCAAAAGCGAACCCACGTGATCATATCGCTCCATAAATTGCATCTCCCATTCCTTTAGGGAGTCTAATTGCATACCATTTAGATCAGATATGTCGTCATATTCATTTTTCACAGCCTCACCACCAGCACTGAAGGTTGCCAGACCTCTACTTGCATCATGACCAGCAAATGCTGCATAAGGACCACCTAATGAGAAATATATCACTTTTATCTAAATGCGAATAAATGTGTTTACCATTGTGAATGGCGATATTATAGACCATGTCTAAAAAAATCACAGACTTTATTACTACTCCAATTTCATCTAAATCGATTTTATTCGTTTCTGATTGGTTCTGTTATTTTGAATTTCCCTTAAATACATATTCAAGATATGTGGTAATTTAGAAAAAAATATGTCAATATTTTTGTGAGAAAATTACACTTTTTTGACTCATAAAACCAACTGAGATGGAATAAAAAAAGTATTTGTTCTCGGAGAACAAATATTTGTTCTCTGAGTTCTTGGTGTAATATACATAGTACTACTCAAGCTACGTACTCGCCGTATTGTAAATATTTTGCCCAACACGTGTGCAAGTTTTAGATCTAATCTATGTCTCTTATTTAAATGATTGAATAACGACCAAGTCTTGCAAGGTAACAGGCTTAAATTACAATTAAAAAACCTTACTTGCTTTTTTGCCATTACTAATGGTACATAGGACACTAGTTCTCAAAAAAACCTTTTGAAACAACACTCACAGAGTCGACAACTATAAGCACATTTGAGGGGAGCATCTGATCATCTGGGCAGGAATTAGGACTTTCACCTACAACATCTGTCCTTCCCGAGTCCACTATTTATATGACTAACACTGTTGACCAATTTCATACCGCTAGGAGAATTGGCACTCATGGATAATTCCAGACAGAAGTTGAAAAATATGTGACGTTAATTGGGCCATAACACAGAGTGACTTTACAGAATTTGGTGGTATCGTTCCTATGCTATTTATTACTTCCGACTGAAATTAAGTTTCACACACGATATGACATCCGGCAATAACATTCAGTTAAATGACTGAACAATTAACTAGTTATAGTTAAAAAAGTTAAATATGCATGTAAAAACTGTGTAAATGGTTACTAAGAAGATTCGTGACGATGGGCTGTTGGAAACCTAATGCACTGGACGGACTGTATCTCCTTACGAGTACCAACTCTCCTTCAACTTACAGTCCTACCTAACAATGTTGTGTTTTTTCCTGCAACACAATAATCAACAAAGCATGATAAATAGTCAAGTAAAAACAACATGCACATTTACCATGGTGACTGGGGATATGACAACTTGGATCTGAGACTAATTATTGAAAAACTGTAAAGATGTAAACTCAAGTAAAAATAAATGTGTTGGGAGAGTAGTATTTCTCTTTTGAGTTCCTAACTTTTACTAGTTTTTTCACTTTTCTGGTCAGAGAGAATGGATACAGGAAATACCCACACATATATAAACAAGGCTTACATGACCACTGGGTTTCACTGTTTTGGAACACTTTATTACAGTGTACAACTTAGAAACTGCTGAAAAGTTTAATCTGAGTGAAATATATTCTGCAACCTTACAATATAAAACAGTTGTTGCTGCCAATTACTTCTGCTGTTGCACCTCACAGCTTTCTCACTTGAGACATCTATGTATTGCATTGCATGCTTAATCTTAAAGAAAGCAGACATATTAATTTGACCTTAAAGGCACAAAAAATCCACAATATATATTTTCACTAAGACATGTCATCAAAAACTGTGTTAGTTTTAATCATGTGCTTTAGATTCCTATGATTCCATAACCTAGTCACCATGCAATATGCTTTCCATCACATATGCTTGTGAAAATTTGCAGCTCATCTAACTTCCCCAATAGCAAAGTTTCAAATCCAACTTTAGTGATTCTATCTTCTATTTTCCACAACAATAAAATCAGTGAAAATCTAATCTTCCCAAACACTTTAGAAGTAGATAATTTAATGGGAAAAATCCAAGTAAAAACAAGCCAACTGCATTTTCAATTTATTTTTTATTCGTAATGGCATTATTATCTATTCATACTTCTTTATTTGTAATTTGTCTGTAAAAACAATGAACTATCATTCTTGTTAGCATTTAACATCATCATAGGTATCTATTCTAAAATAGAATGATAAAATATGATATATGTTTCTTGGTATTCTTGAACAAACTGAGTCACACCCAAACAGTAACCAATTTCAACTGTCCCATGAAGGTAGGAACATATTTTTGGGCATGAATACTATTACTAAGAAAAGTGTTTCAGCAATTGCCAAGGCAATGCACATATCAAAATAGCTTGCAATTATCATTCTACCTAGTTTAACTCTTAACCATTTAGCTGCCCTTTTTTCCCTGTTTTTCATTGAAATGTTTCTTTACCATGAGTAGCCAGTTGGAAATTTTTTAAAAAAAAAATTAAACAATGAAAAAACCATGTGAAGACAGGCAGGAGAAAAGTTTTAAATGCAGCATAAATATATGTATTTCAAAATAATTCAAAATGGTAGACACTTCTGATAAACATTGCAAAAGGAAAACAGGTTTAACAAATGCTTTGATGGATTGGAGTGTGTTTTATTGTAGAAATGATGGTCCATAATTTTTTCCCTGACTGTTCTCCTACTTAGTTTGAAGAATAAAGATAAATGTTCCATTGTGATTTTTTCTAATAATACATTTTTAAGTCAACTGCAATGAGTACTTCAAGTGGAATGAAGTTTGCAAGTCACAACATGTTGATTCAAACCACAAAATAGTACTTGTTTGGGTAATGATGGTTAAGAGCTACAAAATCATGATTATCATACCAAAAATTGGATCACATTTACTAGTACCAGTAACACTTCTTAATATTTTGACTGCCACATTTTATTAATTTTCCTCAAAAACAGTTATTTATGACTTACTGTACTTGGGGTCAGGTACAATATATATCTGAGCTGTCCATCAGAGAACTAAAATTACTGTCAAGTGTAATGAAAAATCAAAACCTGTATGGTCTTAATGTCTAATCAAGACAATCCAATCTAAATTCTATCACTGGTTTTTATGAGGTCTGCTGGGCTTTTGTGTTTACTGTTTAACTTTCCTTCTACATAAAATTATAGCTAGCTACAACCTGCCTATCTTTCCTGCTTAGTTTACACAATACAAAGCTGGATTTGCGTCACTGAAATGCCAATCAGTCAGCTATTCTTTCAATGGCAAATTTAAACTGCAATAACTTTCATCATCTCCTTCTCATACTGTAATTGAATGATTTAATATGGACCTACATTTTGCCAGACAAAATAAAAACCAAATATAGAAGCCATATGACCTGGCAACTTTCAATCAAATACCAAAGAGCAATCAAATCATGAAAGAATACACATTGCTTGGCGACACAGTATTCTGTTTGGTTTTCTTTTTTTGACAAAATCTAGGGCCACACACATTTGTTCAATTATGTGAGGGAAATAATAGAAAGTACTGCAATTTAAACTAGCTAAGGAAAGAACAGCTGGCCATTGGCATTTCCAGGAAAAATGGCTTTGTAGTCTGCAACTTGATTATTACAATTATATAGTACACATTCCTGCCAATATTTGACAAGGAAACTGTAGTGCTTTTGAAAGTCAATAAATAAACTTTAACATTTATTGTACTGGACATGGTCATTTTGTTTTCAATCGTCATTTGAAAAATAATCAACTTTGGCTACAACAAAATGCACCAAGTTCTTCCTGAGGTAACCTCAATTTGAGGTTCTGGCAGAAGGATCTGAGTTTGACCTGAGTGCCAGGTAGTACTACTCCATGCCAGGTACAACTGCCCATCAGTACTTGTGGTGGGCAGAATTTTTGAAGCTGTTAAGCTTTGAGTGCCAGTCTCTTGTCACTTGCACAAAGAATACAAGTGGAGAATCTTTGTTAGAACTATGGCATTTACACAAAAGCTACCTCAAAATATAAATTACATAAACCACATTATTCACCATTAGGTCAACATCCACAGCTCTTTTGGAAAGCTATTGGAGATCATGTTCTCCTAGTTGACCCTGATTACCAGTTGGTGATAGTAGACTAAACATAGCAACGTAAAATAATACCTGACCTTGGGTTGAACAAGTTGACACACTGTTGTTGAACTGAGGTGTATAATTTACTCAACAACACATCACAAGGTTGTAAACGGACAATTATTAAGTCTTTTGTATTCAACAACACTAATAGTCCTGCTGAAACTGCATGAACCTTCAATGAATGATGACTGGACCGTACTCCAGAGACAATATTCGATAATGATTATTGAACAATATAATCTTTCATGACGCAAACAAATGATCTTTAGATCTGAACACCGAAGTGCATCGACTGTCTAAACGTAACAATTGCAGCAGAAGGCGTTTTTCTCGGACAAAACAGGCTTTTTATTGCCACTCCAAATAATAATGTAAAACCTATTAATCAAATAATAAGTAGAATACAATTGCCATTGCTATTCATTATTGATTTATAATATGACAATTAAAGAAAGGTATATTATGAAGCAAATACGCATACCTGGCCCGTAAAAAGCCTTCCCTTTAGTTACATCAAACACCTTTCCACAGACTGCCAATAGTACTCTTTCGTTTTTTACTCCATCATACTCCAGTAGTTCGCTAACCGTGAAATCGCGCTTTTTCATTGGAGGCAGATTATAGATCCTTTCTCCTTCATCTTCCTCTTCTTCCTTTGGTCTGAGCAGTTTTCTTATAATAAACACACAGCCGATGATCAACAGAACCTGTATTGCTGGAGGAATAGTTGAAACAAAGCTGGTGAACTGATTCCAAACTTCCATCGTTAGTCGTACCAGTCTGAACAGTACCCCTTTCTGTACTGGCCCCTTTCTTAATCATTGTTTTGGCGCATCTTGAAAACATGCGCAGTCTGAAGGCGCTATTGCTAATATCCCATAATACTTCAGGGTAATAAGGAGTTGGTTCAAATCTTGTTAGCTCAAAATCATATGCTAGAGTTTCTAAACGTATCTTTTTTTTCAAATGCTAACACACTGAGTTGAATACAAAAGTAAACTGTCGACTGTGTATATATTTGATCAAGGGAGATGTTTCAAGTATAAAGAATCTGCATAAGCTAGCACATGATCAATCTATAAGATTACAAGTATCTGCGAAGTTCCTATGTTTCAAGCTTAAAGACTACCATTCAGGCACTCACAAATACATTTTTCCTTCCAATTTTTTTTCATGAAATATATGGAGGCCCCCCTGGTTGTGGAGGTCCCTGGACAACTGCCCAGCTTGCCCATGTCTAAATCCAGCGCTGAGCAGACGTCTCTCAAGTACATCTTCACCCCTGTCAATCAGATACAGGACTTCGACCGAAATACGAACAGCACGAAATTTGATCTTGATGTCAGGTACACCTCCATGTCTTCTTCACCGAAATGTAACAGAAAAACTGCCACATTCAAACAGCCTGCTTTTCCAGGCTCACTTATTTTCTTAAACTGCTTGTTATTCTAATAATTGAAATACCCCCAACATATTGTGCTTCTGAAAATTTATTAATTTTACGTAAATTACGTTCATTGCCCGATTTAATATTGCGCGGAGAACTGGCACGCGGAGAAGTCCAGCCAGACGTACAAAATATATTAACAGAAACATCACATTTGTGAACAATTTCCCAACGCAGCCAGGTGAACAATCCAGTGGCGTAGGAAGCAAGTTGGGACTGGGGGGGGGCGATCTCAAGAGGCGCCACCATGGTTGGCGCGGAGAGAGAAACTTTTTAAAATGTGGAGTCTCTAAATCGCCGGAAACGGCATCTGATATAAATGATATAAACTTTTCGAACACAGATGATTCATTTACACACTAGGTTAGATACCTCCGAAATTCCAAAAATGTCACCACATTTTCCAAATTCAATTATTTTGGGGGGGCCGAAAGACATCCCGGCCCCCCACGGTTAATATTGGGGCCACGACCCCCGCGGCCCCCCGCTTCATACGCCCCTGGAACAATCAGACATTCTAGCTTACAAGACAGCAGACAGGAGTGTCGATACGTTGGGTCATGAATGGCAGTTTTAGTAAAATACGTTAAAAACTGTTCAAGCCAGAGTAGCGTAAAATCAATTCTAAACATGATACTTTTCTTGGGCTGCTAAATACTTTTCACTGGTCTTCTACCTGACCTTATCATAGCTGCCAAAGTTGACCAAACGCTGGCGTGAGAATTTCTCTGACCACCAATAGTACAAGCTCCCAGAGGGTCCCAGAAAGTATAGGTTTTCGCGAACCGATTTGTCACTAATGTTGGTTGACTATTGTTGTAGCTATTTTCTCTGCAGTAGCTCAATGACAATGAGTAGAAAACATTTTTCAAAACCGCAAATTCAAAGGAAACTAACATGAGTAAGAATGTGCTTTAACATTTTTCACTGCACTTTCATGCTGTCAAAGTTTATTTGAGTACGGCGCTTTTATTCATAAAAATATTACTAAATCTTTGTTTTTTTACTTAGTGAGTAGTTAAACTCTTTAACTTTTTGTTTTTACATGTTTCTTTTCCCAATTGGCACGCCAAGATATTTTCAAATTAAATAAACTATTGAAAATTTTCAAAAATCGTATTTTGTTTATAATTATAGTATTAAAAACCTTTATGTCGTCTGTGAAACTTCCTATTGTTTAGTTTCCTCCGATGTTTCATTATTTTCGACAGCCAATAAGGTGATTCTTTTGCATCTGAAAAAAGATTGATAACGGGATGAAAGCATCCCGCATTGACATCGCGAGACTTAATTTTCGCGATTGGAAAAAAGCGCGAAATCTAAGATCCACAAAAAAAAAATTACCGCAAAATTAACGACGCGAAATTTAGTACCCGGCTAAAACTCTTACATCAACTTTAACGTCCCTTTACGTGATTATAGTTTTAAATGTCCTCATCCTGTTATAAACGTCCGTGTTAGCAATCACTTCCTCTGAAACACTGTTTTCTTGCTGCTTCAATTTCTGCAGCCGTCAAAATAACCATTCCTATTTAGTTCGTTGTAATTGGCAACAAGCTATTTATACTCGTTCGTTATCCGAAAACCTTCGCGAAATGTAGTTCTCTTTAGCATGATTTTACTGGTAAATCGCCAAATTTAAGTCTCGCGAAATTTCCCTTTCGTTTTCGCGAAACTTAGCAACAATAAGGTAGTAAAATTACTCATGCTTACTTGGGTGTTGTTTTCTTTGTTATTTTCCTTATTGGTATTTGAATAAAAGGGATATTTCTTCAAATGTTTCTATCAAACCGTGAATTAAGCTTTGGATTACTATAGTACTAGATATGTTAGGGCAATTACCGCGCGAACGCGGAAAATGGAAATAGGTTTCGATATCTCTGTTTGGCGCTACCGGTGAACTGAATAAGTCCAGGCCAGCTACGTGAACATAAACGGAAATAACTTCGTTTATTGGAGCACTTATGGTTTACTATCATCGCTTTAGTCTTTACGTTGTCCCCTTGGTCCCGCCTTTTTTTTACAAATTCTTACGTTCTCGTCTCCAGAGCCTTTTTCTTGTAAAAGGGATGTGGTGTATGGCTGGTGTGTTGCTTTTGCAGATTAATTCATTAAACTTGAATATTTATCGCACACCTTTCTAACCCACTCCACTAAAATCAGCCATCTTACTCCCGCTAAATATGCGGTAACAACAGCATGCATGAACAACCAAGGTAACGGTCAAGTTTCCCAAAACGAAAGCCTCACTCTCATTCAATTTTTGGGTATGGAATGTGAAGCTTGGGTGAGCAGCCTTTTGAGGGGAGTTTCAGACCGACACTAAGAACAGCTAGAAGTAGAATTTCTGAACTGGAGAAAGAAAATTTTAGTCTACTCGAGGTAAACAGAGTTCAGTGCGTAAACATAGACGTAAGTCCACTTGTCTTGAAAGTACACATTTTCAGCAGTTCACCAAGAGAGCTTCTCAAAGTTACAGATGAAAACTAAGGAAATGAGTACCGTTCAACAACTTTCAGGATATGTCCTCTTAAAACTGGGATTTCGTTTAGTAGCTAAATTAAACACTCGAAAGAGTGTTTCTAAATAACTCGAAGTATGTAATAGAAAACTCGGCTTCGCTTTGTTTTTAACTCACTTGTTGGTGCGGAATATCAAATGAACTCTCCCTTGTTTGATCTATTACTTCCAAACGAAGGGTGAAATAATCCAAGTAATTTTTCAATCAGGAAAAAGCGAGTATGACAGTATTGACGTAATACAGTGGGGTTTTTTTCCAATTGAAAATGTCAAAGCAGGGGAATTGCAATTCTGAATGTGTGGGAAGCAAGGAAAATTAGCTAACACTCCCAGAGGACACAGAGCAATAAATCAGCCAAAGAAAAGAGAGTGAAAACGCCGCGCTAAAATTTAAACGTAACTATGAAAATCGCAAACAATATGTTCCCTTGATTTCTGATTTGTATTAATGAGTGAGCGTTGTTACATTAACTTCGATAAATAAGAATTACAACATTTCGAACATCCCTTACTCAGATGGCAGGACGACTTTTAAGACTGTCATTTTGACATTTAACAAGACCAAACAGAAACTTAGGTTTTCTCGGGTAAAAAACAGTTTATATACCATACAAGTATATTCGCTGAATGGTGAATGCTATTGTCCCTTTTCCAGTTTCCAAATCGTTGTTTCTCCAGTGTCGTTCTCATGTATATCGAACTGGAAAAGCTCCGGGCCTGGAACTCGGCCAACGGTGGATAACAGCGTAACACAACTCTAATGTCCGTGTGGAGGACACTGCCGGTGAGCCGAACAAATAGTCGTTACTTTCATCACTTTCAATTTGACCTTCAATCCATGATATGGTCCACTTCAAAATGATTTCGATATTTTTCCCACATTTTGCCATAAACGATTTCCATGTGGTGCGCATACTGTTTGATGTTGAACAAAGGGCTTTCCAACCTTCCAGTCCATACTCGCTTCTTTATGTCTGCGTAACTGGCAAAATAAAGAGACATGAACCACGTCAGTATAAACCCGATATTCAGAGGCGTCGAAGTGCGAGTATTTTTCCAAGGCAGGATAAATTGATTCTTATTTATTGGATGTGTAGTGTGAAATAAGGCCCTCTAGGCTGTTGAATAGATTTTTATATTCAACGTGGTATATATGTTTGATGATCTACTTGCTGATGGTCAATAAAGAGATCTAATATGGGCGTATTTCCTTAATTCTATTTTATAAAGTAAAACATTGATCTTTTGGCCTAATTATCAACAAATCATTCCCTATGCAATACCGTACATTATGAGCACGATCCTCAACAGCTCTTCTTGGTTGAAGCCTAAGTTTTCTGAGCCTTTTTCCAAATGAGAATTAGCTTTGTTTGTCAGGTTAAAATGGTTTTTACATTTCGGGTAATTTTTAATCCACAGCTTCATATACTCGTGTTATATTTTTTTTTTTGGAATCGATGCAATTGAAAGACCAGGCGGAAAACGTATTCGAATGATGAAAATCAAAGCCCAGCAAAAAATTCTTAA
>JBAHVQ010000127.1:1727567-1739222 GCA_036872915.1 Nanipora kamurai
TTGACCTATTACGACTTTGATTTGACCTATTACGACTTTGATTTGACCTATTACGACTTTGATTTGACCTATTACGACTTTGATTTGACCTATTACGAATTTGATTTGACCTATTACGAATTTGATTTGATCTATTACGAATTTGATTTGACCTATTGTGAATTTGATGTGACTTGCGACGAATTTGAAGTGAAAATGGTGTAGTAATCTACAGCAAATAAAAACAACCGTACATACTTACTATTCAGGATCGGTGCCAAGCCTTATTGCAATATGTTCATATTCCTCTCTTGATTTGGCCACAAGTTCAGGTAGCCCAAGAGTGCACAGTTGTGACGCTGCCACTCTAGAAGCTAAGGTTTCTAGCGGCAAAGTTACCATAGGACAACCAGCCCAAAGAACATCCATTCCGGTCGTGTGACCATTGCAGAGGGGGGTATCAAGACAAACATTAGCTAGCTGTCCCCTTCGAACGTGTTCTTCTTTTGGAGCAACAGGTGAAAAAATTACACGGTCAGAGGGCAGACCTAAAGCCTGGACGTGAGCTTTAATGTTGGGTTCTCCAACAGCAGGGAAACGGAGTAGCCATAACACGCTATTTGGAACTCGTTTAAGAATATTAACCCAGTTTCTTAAAGTGGCGGGATCAATCTTGTAGAGCTGATTAAAATTGCAGAAGACGAAGCAATCTTCAGGGAGACCATACTGGGATCTAGTGGTCAAAGGCCACACCGAAGGTACTCTTTCTCCGCTGTCTTTGCAATTCTCATAGTCGCGGCTTTTCCTTTCCACCAGTTTAACTACTTTGTAATGTAGATTGACATCAACTTCACTGACTAACTTCTGGGATGGTGGTCCATTATGGGAACTGGACTGGTTATTTTGGTTATCACCTGCTGTACGCAAATGCTGCATTAGGTGTGGGAACATTTGCTTATGGTCACCAACAAAGAATGTATTAGGCATGTATGCAAATTTCTCAGAGTAAGAATTCTTGTGTTCTGGTGGTGAAGTGACACGATCCGTCAGAATATAATCCATGTAAGGAGCCCCACTTGTACCTGGGTATCCCAACCACATTACCTGAAAAAAAAAAATAATTACGGATTGAATCTCTTCTCTCGTACAATTCAAAGTACGCGGATATCCTGCGCCACTCATCCCCCATCTTGCCCCGCACAGGTAAAGTTTGCTGTTTCAAGCGTCTGATGTAACAATTCCCGCAGTGTCATAACATCTTGTCTTTTATCCACCAGACAACATATTCAGCATCTAATGTGCTCACTTTGGCATTATTATGTACCATCTTATGTTTGACATTTATGATAGAAAGTTTCAACACAAGGATGATTGGACGAAAGGTTACAGTTCGACGTAACCCTTATTACCCCAGAAATTCACTGTTTGACAGGTTTTAAATATATTATCCTTGATTTGCTGTCATAACGACATTGGGAACCCAGCTAGATATGGCTCAAGCAAGCCCTAGTAACTGTCAAATGCGATACTCAGGAACATTCTCTCAACATTACTTATATCAATGTTTATTTACTGAAAACCAATATTTATTAAAGATTTCCATTGTGGTGAATAATTCAATCCTAGTCTCACGGCACTGAAGGCACTGCGCCGTCACTTCAATTGAAACAAATTGTTTCACTCACACTAACAAGTCACATGATCTCAATTTTCTTGAACCAGCAGGCGTTTAATGATGGCCACAGCAAACACGTACAGGTTGATTTTTGGCTTGTAGATAAATAGGTAATATTGCAGCCAGTTGCGCGACCAGGAGGGGAGTTTTTTAACAACGAAAAAAATTTCTGTCAAAAGGGACTTCTACACTCAAACCAAGTGAAACTAAAACCCCTTATCAGCCGACAATTTCAAAAAGTAAAGAAGAAAACAAACTCCGAAAACAAGCATCTTGTGAACGCAAGATTTTGAGAAAAAAACCCGGTAATATTTCGACTTTATTTCACAGCCTTTGTCAAACCTAACTTATTTACAAATGAGCTACTATATATATATATATATAATCTTTGGTGAGATGACATCATCACTACATAATCAAGCGGTGTTGTGTATTGAATGGCAAAGCTAAAGGTGCTGATACGTAAAGGAGGAGCTAATTTGCATGTGCTGGTAATTAGATATTTATGGAAATAGTGATAACTCTTTACTGGCCTTGAGACCACCGTTCAGTTCCGACTTATTAAATTTTATGTACATAGTTTCTAATGTAAGTAGTTTAAGTAATAGAATTAGAGGAATAAGTATTTTAAAGTTATCGACGATGAGATTCTGAAACTAGCAGAAGTATTATGAGGAGAAAGATCATTAACTTAATCGTAGAGACTATTCAGTGAAATCAGCACAGAATAAAGTTTAAAAAATAATAAAGGTTTACTCGATAAGAGCTCATTTTGATTTTCATCTCTGTGTTGGATGAAAAATTCCGTAAGATGAATTAATAATTCACTGCAGTCATCGGACATTATTTCTAACAAGAGCCAGTGTCAAAACTGACTTTACTTATCGTCTCACAATGGAAAGCCAGTGAAAAATGATTAGGAATACAGCAAACATTCTGCCAGCATTCATCTGGCTCTTTTGAGTAATCGGATTCGATTTATCAAAGCACCAAACTCTATAACCCGATATACGCCAAAATACCGGGGACATTGTATAAAAATATGACTTAACTTTAGTCATGATTAGTGCTTAGTTTTAGCCAATCAGGATCAGTGTATGAGAATTTCTCTACGTCTTAATCATTCGACGTCTGAATTAATCCTGATTAAAAGTGTTCTACAACCGGGCCAAAATAATTGAAGACCTTTCGATAGTAAAAATATTTAATTCTAGACTGCAGGGTTCGATAACTGGCGTACTTACGTACGTCAGCATCACGTTCTTGTACTTGTTTGTTTTCAGCTTAGTACCCCGTAGCTACGTTGGACTCCCGTTATCTGCATACTCGGATTTTTCTTGTATCATGTGGCCAGCAAACTTCTCAAAGTATTCAAGATCCTAATTTAGTTTAGTTATACATGTAAACCAGACATACTCGACACGTTCTGGGATAAAACAGGGTCTTATGTGCAGTAAAACATCGACTAAATACTAGATTTGCGACTTCTCGACCTCTTGATTGACATCTTATTTGTATCAACTTCCATCGTCGGAACACGCTACGGACAGGGATTGCAAGAGAGATTTTTACACCTGATGTAAATTTGAAACAAATTTGATTAAAATTCAGCGTGCGGTAGCACAGTTCTTAAGATGCGACCTTAACCTTACTGAAAACAAAAAACTAATAGTTCCACAGAAGATTTTTCATTGGAAGAACAAATTGTTGGGTTTTTATGTTTGCGGCAGGAACCGCGAACAGGGTACGACGTGTCCACTTCGACTGTAAAACTGAAAGGTGGATGAGTTGGCTTGCTTAGTTTTCCGACTCTGTAGTTGGGGAGCTCACAACTTTTATGAGTTTTCACAAAGCTTGAAGAACGAGCCTTTCGTTGTTTATATCCAAGCTTGCAAAACACCTACATTCTACGCTCTGTAGATTGAGTTTGCTCATAAAACAATATTAGTTGATAATCAACAAATAATCAATCTTATCCGTACTTAAACAGTAAGTACGCCTTGACTCTCGAGTTTTTAGCTGCTCAAGCAAGTGACAATATTTGAGTACTAGTAAGGTACAGGTCAAAATTTTGAATTATGCAACACTGAAGAGGTTCATGATACCTCACTGTTAGCTGTTCAAAATGATTAAAAAATTACGCATTACACTACCATACCTGAATTGGACATGGCTTCAATGCAAATATTTCGTTCCTTGCTCCTTTCGTGTAGCCATTCATATTAACCAGAATATGAATACCATCGGAATTAATTCGATCTGCAGCGGCTCCGTGGCATGGTATTTGAGACAAGTCCACAAAATGGTCTGCTTCCCTTGATATTTTTTTGAAAAAGCTTGTATTGTCATCAGGAGTTAGAGTGTAACAGAAAACCTAGGTTGAAAGAAGAACGAAGGATTTGTCACGTGACGTGAATTACTAAGTTCTTCATTTTTCAAGATATTCAGCATTTAATAACTTAATCTAGTACCAACAGGTGCCGGACCTGCATGATAGCACATTTACAAATGACGAAAACTTTACTCTTTGGTTCGCATCGTATTACATCCTTAAATAAATCTAAAGCGACTAAAGCACCACTAATAAATGCAGACGCATGGTATCGAACAAAATTGCGATGATATAACTAACCAAACCTAAAATCATCTAAAACAACCTTTCCTCCTGAAAAAAGGCCAACCAGCCTACAGACGACTTACTTCGACTTGTGATCTGTCATGAAAACCAGGGATACTTTGCATGAGATGTGACGTCGGATGATTTCCAAAGTCACTAGAGACATAACCAATTCTTAACCGGCCATCACTATCTTTCAGATCTTTAGGATACTTATACGGTTGTTTCTTGAGCAATGCCACCTGGATTTGAATAAAAAGATAATAGTTCCATGATGGTCAATAACATTTGAACATCGCCGTAATCAAGTTAATAAAATCTTCAATCGTGGTTTAAATGTCTTCGTGCATGATAGAAGAATAGGTTACTGAAAGGGCGCTAAGTGAACAACATCTAATGTAATATTATACGCTGGGATTTGCCTTTAAACGAGAAAAATAATCTGCTAGGAGGGCCTAAATTCTGAATACTAACATTGTTTGCTGAGAGGAAGGGCCAAGTTCATTTTACTTCATGAGAAGATGGTAGGAAACAGACGATAGTTCGATCGAAAAAAAATTATATATAACTTTGCGTCCTCGCATGAAGAATTTGGGTGATGAGGTTAAAACTGATTTTCTCTCGCTTGGAGTAAAATCTTTGACAGCGAGATAGTATGTCAAGGAGCCGAGACATGCGTTAACTTTTTGAACAGCTTGCAAACTGATTTCTTTTCTTATAAAACTGACAGAGATGATGCTACTCAAGTCGTGTAGTAAATCGGGGATGTTTTCTCCCTCTTCACACAGCACAACTTATCTAATATCTCTGATTAGTTAAAATTAAAAAGGTATCACGAGTTCCAGTTTGTTCAGCTACTTCTACACACTAGAATTCGAACCCTAATACCTTTTTCCCAACCTGGTCATGTAACTGATTTACTGAAAATGTGGTATGGACAATTTGTTTTACTTGATGTTGGTTAATATAAAAGTTCCATCTCAGCTTGTCTATCACTTGCTGTGTGTTACATACGCTTGTTTCCTATGCCAGTCTTTATATTCTATCTAACAATCCACACATACAGTTAAGTGTAGCTTTCAATACACTTCAAACCAAAGATCTAAGTATTATGCAAACCTTTTCAATGCAAAGATTGCCATGTCTGTTGGCGATTTTCTTCCGAACTTCACTAGTCAACGGATACAGCATACTATGATGAGGATGAACTGATGGAAGTCGGTTTTTATCCAGTTGGTCATTTACTATGGCAATCAATTTTTTCATTCTTGTATCATAATCAGACCAATCACAAATAATCTAGGTAAAGAAGCAGACTGATTAATTATCACTGGCAATATAAGCAACCGAAAAGTCATGTCCTGCAGAAAAATTTAAATCAACGAGTTCTTCAGAAAGTTTTGAGCTGTATATGTTTGTAGGGTGACTGAGATCTAATTTGAAATTAGATAAAATTTTAGGCTTTACATTTCAAATCGAGTATGAATCTAAAGTTCTTTTTGAACTAGCTCAATTAACTGTAAGTAAAATTTTTACATAGGAACCAACATGTTTTTAACACTAACCTGTAAACAGTGGGCCAGGTTACAGTAAGCATCTGGAAAGTCTGGTTTAAGCTTTAAAGCAGTTCTATATGACTGAATAGCTTCCGATATGTTCCCAGCATCCTTGGAATAGAGATTGTTTTCACAAGAAAAGTTGTAAAAATATTGATTACATTTACTGTAACAAATTTGATACATTAGATCCTCAAACTGGAGAGAACTCGGATTTTGATAGCCTCAAGCAATAAACTGATTTTAATAATGAAGTTTTTTTTAATAAGGTCGTTTAAAAAATACAATGAAGCCCCAGAACTTAACTATGCAAAAATTAAAACAATGATATAACAGTTTAAAACTGCATTATAATAAATTATAAGTGAACATTTGTAAATTACAACAGACAAAACTGAGCTATGCTTTTGCTTGCTGTATCCCACCTCAGAGCACGAGGTTTACTAAGTTAGTTGTCATTATCCTATCACTGGAAGCAAAAGTAGAACAAATACAACCAGTGATTTGCCATATGACATAAAATGTTACCGAGCAGAGTTAAACAGGTGTTTTTATCAACATTTTCCTAATGTATGTTAACAATAAGAAGAAGCTCTTGTAGCAATTAATAAATACACTTAACAGGACTACTGCACGAAGAGAAAATTGCGAAGTTATCTTAAACTTTAAAGTCAACAGAATAATTTGTCCACTTGAGGAGGATTTCCATTTGCTTCTCCTTTGGGTAACTGTAGGTCTGCTCCATTGGATGAACGAACTTATTATCTGGAAACTTTGTTAAACTTTTATGTTCAGTTCATGAGTACTCGTTAAGGAGGCTTCCAACGGTAATTTTAACAGGATAGTGGTAACTAAATATCGTGTGCCACGCATGCGTAGTGACCTTGTCGAAACGGTACTCTCTCATAACAGCACCCTCCAGTACAAATGCTATATTTTTCGTATTGCTTCGTGAATTTCTTTAAAACATGGTGGATAAAGACAACAATGTGCTACTCAAAATATCTACATGCATTTGTACAATTTTTATTAAAACAGAATTCTTTAAAATCCACAAATTCTATATCAAATCTGTTCTGAGAACCTAGTATTACACTTTGCGGTTATTCTTCAGGAAAAATATATCCTGGTACAAATTATTCGGAGAAGTTTACTAAAGATGATATATCTTAATTGTGATAATCGTGAAAAATATCCCAATGTTCCATTGCTATTGTTATCATGGTAACATTAGAAAATTGCACAACTTAACAAGTATCGCATGTTTACAACACTTCTACAGTGAGATACACTCTGTTCCGAAGAAATTGTAGGGGATCACCTTAACTTGTTTTAAGAATTTCTAATAAATTTCAGAAGAAAACTCGAAAACTGATCCCAGCTGACTAGATTGCAGACCTGGTTGAACAATGGTCCCAAGAGGACACATTTTTCTGCTGACTTCACTATAATCACAAAAGCAGCGCAGATTAAATATGAAATTTTCTCATGTTCCCCTAAAAATGATCCTGTAATCAACATCACTGTTTCAAGTTTCCGAACAAATATCTTTACCTTGTGAACTGATGCTAAGTTACTGTGTGCATCGGCAAAAGCTGGATTGATCTGAATGGCTCGAGTGTAACAACTAATTGCTCCTTGAATGTCTTGCATTTCTTTCAAAGTATTACCCATATTAGAATAAGCATCAGCAAAAGTTGGATGGATTCTAAGTGGAAAGCACCAATATAATGCAATACAATGAGAATTCTACCACCATCATTTGATACTAGAAGTAAAATGGTTTTAACATAAGTAAGATATCAGACGACCAGCGAACGGTCTTCAAAGCTGGTTTACCCAGAAAAACAATTGCTGAGCCCTTCGGGAATAGAACCCGTAACCTTGTGATGACTGGTGAGACGCTCTAACCATTGAGCTACCAAGACTCAGATGGAGAGTTGAGTTGCAGGTTCGTCAACACGATTAATGTTCAGCATTCAGTATTTCCTTCATTATATCGTGACTTCCACTTAGACAGTATATACAAGGACCTGCACCATAGGTCACCATCTGAGTAGTGGTAGCCCAATGGTTAGTGCGGCTCACCGGTCGTCAGAAGGTTGCGTGTTCGATTCCCGTCTGGAGTTCAGAAATCACTTTTCTGAGATAACGAGCTTGACGAACGTTCACTGGTCGTCTGATATACACCAAGTTCCCACATGAACAAGATTAGTGTTCAGCATTCATTAGAATTAAGGTATGGTTAATGAGAAGTTGAATTAAGTTTTAACTCTAATTTCTCCAACTCCACGAATACCCGTCACCAGAGTACGATGGAAGCATCTGCTATTTTGATCCACTTGCTTTCCGAATTTCGCATTTAAATCAATTTTTTTTTAAAATCTGGAACAAAAGTTGAGCAAGAAAAGTGGTTTTTCACGCGGGTAATATGTCACGGTTCGTTTGCGCAGTTCAGCAAACGTTTTTGATGCATTTTTCCAATTTCCTCGGACAATAATGAAAGACCGTGAAGTTAGGGTACTGATTTTTAAATGCTAGCACAAAAACAAAATATCAAACAAAAAAAAACCTTGAGAACCCAAATGTTGTTTGTACAATAAGATACAGAGATAATTGCAATTATATTTTATAATTACTCTTGCTTCTTGTTGTACCGTCGAGTTTTGTTATTGTTTTACCCTTTCCTTTATGAAAATGTCTGCGGACACAGGATTTTACGGTCTTCTATCCTATTAAACTTTGATTTTGATGGATTATATTTTACCAGTACAGTAACTATGCATGCTCTTAAAATTTCAGAAGTTACCTGATTGCCTCTTTGTAGTGCATGAGTGCTTCTTGAAGCTTTCCCTGTTGTTGCAATATACTGGCCAGGTTGGAATGAGCAGCAGCAAACTCAGGGAAAACCTAACCACAAGTTTACAGATAAAATAAATATGGTTGAACCTGGGAGCATCAGATGATTAGTAAGAAAAATGGGTGGTGGCGGTGGTGATGAATGATGCTCTGACTGCACTGAACAAAGGTAACCTTCAGGGTCAAATAATGAAATTTCACATTCCCTCACTAAAAACTCTGGTTTGGTTATGTCAAGTTGTTCAATGTCTGTTGCTGTTGTCAGTATTATTAGTCAGTTTATTTTATCTTTTGACTAACTGGAAAGCGGTTATCTGATAACAAAAATAGAAAGTTGGTAGGCTGTTCAAACTAAGAGTACGGTAAGACCAACTTAACTGATTAAAACAATTACTAGTACCTCAATGTACATAACCAATAACTACCACCTCATAAACCCATGAGAAATGCAAATGATAGTCTTAAAAATAAGTGTTTTTCTACTTATCATGTAACGAAGCCAAAGGCATTAACTGGCAATCCTAACAGAGACTTCCATAACTTTACTCTTTCCAGTTTCCAGTATCACTGGTACAATACTGAGTATAAATACCTATAGATTTTTTCAAGGTAAAGGATTACACAGTAGTTCAGCCATTGCGTGCCAAACTCAGTTTTGAGTGCATTAATAAAGAAACGCTGGTGTGCATCTAGAAGGTCTGCAGTATGCTTATAAGGGGATAAGCACGTAAACAGGAATAAGATACTAGACCAATATTAGCTGTTGTCAAAATTGACATAATTTTCCTGTAGAAAATGGTGGTTGTGGGGGAAATTGGGTTATTTATATGTTTTGTCTATTTGAGTAACTCCTATGCCGTTACAGTTAGATAAAAATATATATATATATATTACCTCAAGTGCTTTACAGTATAGCTTTATAGCTTCTTCAATTAAACCCTGCTCCCTTTTTATATTAGCAAGGTTATTTAGGGAATCAGCATGTGATGAATTTAGCCGAAGAGCAACATTATAACAATCTTCTGCTTCAACGGTCTGAAATGATAAGGTTCGACAGTTTCAGTGAAGATGAAAGGTCTCTGACTTTACTTTAAACTTTGATGTATGTAGGAGGCATGAAAAGATTGTAGAAAGGAAAGTGTATGTGAGCGTAAACTATAAAGTAATGACCCTGTTTAAAACCTAACTGGCAATGCTACTTCAAGGCCAGTGTGCAAAAAGTGATTTTACAAAACTGGGAATCAAGTCCAAGGCTTTGCTAAGTGTCCTATAGAACTGAGACCATTGCCAGTTCAGACTAGAATAGCAAATGCCAAAATTCACCTTAAATTGTGCCACTTAGATCTAAAAACATAATTTCGTATATTTTTCCAATGTTTTGGTTTTCTTGACAAGTACTTCCAATTTTGTGAGAACTCGTAAGTCTAATTTTAACCATTAATGATCCTTTAAAAATCAATTTTAGATATTTAAGTATTATTTTAGGTTTAACAAATATATTTTTCCAAACAAATTTAAAAAGGAGTACGACAGATTATCGACACCATCATAATTTTGCAGACGTTTGTATTGAATCAGATATTAAAACGAACCCTATCTCCAACACTGGGGCACTGCTCACTTTTATAGAAATGTATATAATTATCATAGACATGTACATACGTAATTCTTCAAGATTAAAATCTTTTTGTTTCATAACTGATAATGTAATTTGCAGTATACACCTATCATGAATCCCACAAAAGCAAGATCTTACCACAGCTTCCAGCACGACTATGTGTGCTTCTCGCAGAATTTTTGGTGGGAATATTACTCCTATCAAAATCCCAAGAGAACCACGCGCACTTGCACGGGAAGGTGCAGTAAAATCTTGCTTTCTGTAGCATTTACAATACGTGTATTCAAACAATGCCAAGTAACCAAAATAAGCATCCCCAAGCTCATATCGTCATTCTTCCCAGATTTCATTTAATGTCCGAGGTGTATCATTTTATCTTTATCACATAATACAATATCTTAACATTTTTAAACTTAAACTATTGACTTTGTTCAATGTAGTTTACATTTCACATACAATGGACACTCGTGCAACTTGCAAAACTTATACCATTCAAGAGAACATTAATGTCTCTGCAAGATAAGCAAATTAGAAAACATGGTCTCAAATAGCCGCCAAGAAATGATCTCAACATTTCGTGCAAATCCGAACCCAACTTCAAAAGCTTCTCACATCTGCCTACCCACAAATCGAAATTAGATTTATCGCTCATCCTTCAGTTTTACTTTTTTACTTCTTGTTTAAAGATAAAATTCCCTTACATCTAAGGTCACATCTCGTATACAATTTTACATGCGGAAACCGCGGAGCTTCTTACATTGGGGAAACAACCCGACATTTATATACACGTGTAGCTAACCATATGGGAATCTCGCCCCTTACTGGGAAGAAGTATAGTAACCCTCCTCTCAATGCTATCCTCTCCAATCACCGTAACTCTGGTCACCCTGTCTCTTTTAATGATTTTAACGTTGTTTCTAGTTGCACCTCTGAAACAAAACTTCTTTTACGCGAGACTCTATTTGTTTGCGATCTTGAACTTCTTTGAATGGAAATATTGGCACTTTGCCACTTTATCATTTGTAATTCCTAGCTTGTAATAGTATCCCACTTTGATTTGTTAATTATTCATAGTTTATGTCAATATTGTATCTGGATATCTAGGCTTTCTGCACTTATGTACTATTGTCTGAAGATGTTGTGTTTAACAACGAAATGCTAGAACCTTTAATAAATACTATGATTTAATTTGTGTTTTACTTACTGTGATGGCTTTTGTCAAAATATTATGCTGGGCATTGATATTTATACTAAGATTACATACATACATACATACATACATACATACATACATACGTGAACGTTTTGGTTTACGAAATGCAAAGAGGGCTCAATACCAAGCAGATAGAGC
>JBAHVQ010000127.1:1741511-1779919 GCA_036872915.1 Nanipora kamurai
TTCATAATTTTGAAAGTTGTATTATGTGAGAGGGTTTCTTCCGGACTGATTTTTACACTTCATATGCCCTTTAATGCTAAGGTTTTGTGCTTCTACTCTGAGTTGAGCACTCTGTTGTCTGCAGAATAACATTGAAATCTATTATGTATATGTATACATGTACACATGTACATATGTATGTATATATGTACATATATTTGACTGGCTCTTGAAGAACTAAATTATCAATACAAATTTGCCATTGGTGCACAATTGATTCACTACAGCTAAAATCAGTTTACTAACAAGTTGTTTCGCTACAAATGTAGCTTCGTGGGAAGTGCGACGTGTTCAGCACTGTAGTAAAAGCCACTCTTCAACCACCAGAACTTTAATGTTGCAAGTATGACCATAATTAGTGTTGATAATATGAACATGAATGTCAGAAAAACAAACTTGAATTTTTGGTGTAGATTTGACATGATACATGTGAGCTGTTTGTACTTCCAGTTCTTCTGGTGCCTGCAAAGGACCATACTTAATCTTATGTGAAAACGGTGTAATATTAAAATGGTGTTATACGAAAATCATGTCATGTGAAAATGGTGTCATGTGGAAAAGGTTGTTAAGTGAAAATTGTGTCCTGAAAATTGCGTTACATGAAAATCATGTTACCAATTGGTGTTATATGAAGATAATTTTATATGAAAATGTTGTTACATGAAAACTGTAATGACTAAATCATAATTGTTAAATGAAAATCTTTATCTGAAAGTCACTTTATGTGAAAATTTTGTTATACAAAAATTGTTTTATATATCAAGAATAGAATCATCAGAGGCTGTCATGTAATTCGAAGGCTATTTTAACATATTACATTGAAAAATGTCCAAATATGTTATTTGAAATGCTTGTTATTTGAAACATTGCATCGACTGAAAATCAGAATCTATAATGTTAAACCATGATGCTAATTCTGGTGCTGATGATGCACCTCGCTTGCTCGATATGGACTTGAGCTGGCAAGTTATGTTTGTGAAAGAAATAAAGTTTTAATCTTGAAGAACTACAGTTACATTTTAAAACTCAAAGAAGGAAGACTGTCATAAATACAAATTTTATATAAATCATATATATCACAGTCAGTATCCATGTCTTGATATAACTTGGTATATTTACCTCATCTGCATGCTGATCTAAACAGGTTGGTACCCTTAGTGTTGGCACATAACCTACAAATATGTACACCTATATATACACTCACAGACATCATACAACATGCACACACTATTATACACTTATTATTTTGGTTTTGTGGAAAGGTCATATGACCGTCATATAAATGCCACAATGAATTTTGTAAAATACAGACAATTTTAGTACCAAGAAAATCTTCCAGAGCACACACACATGCACACACACATGCACACACACACATGCATATACACTGTAAGCTATATACTGGTTGAGAATTCTTCTCACACTTACTTTCCCTTGCTCCTTTAATGCATTAGCCAGATTGCAGTAAGCATCAGGGAAGTTAGGTTGTAATTCAATGGCTCTGCGGTATGTCTCAACAGCTAAGTCAGTTAGACTGAAATGATAAAAATAATAGTAACCTTTGTTTGAATACCAATGACAGGCCAATTTATCCCTCAAAAGTATGGGGCTTTCTCCATAAATGTACATTAGAGGTCAACTGCTTTCCCACTAAATTACAATGAATTTGTGTAAGTACCTTAATTTTGATATCTAACATTTTATGTAAATCTGGTCATGTTCTCCCTACTGGTTTCTACCATTACGTTAAACAATAGTGTGAAACAACTAAAGCACTTTTCAAAATTTTGTGTTTTTTTCATTCTACATTGTTTTGCTGTGTTCATCTTTGACTATTTTCATTTGAGAGCAGATGTGTTGTCCTTAAAATGTTTCACAGTTACTAATGACAAAGATTTTTAAGTTATTTCTCTTTACTAAAAAGTTGAGCTGTAAAAATGTAATGAAGTCCCTTCTGTAAAAGGCAAATCAGAAAACTAAGTTCTCTTTGAACTTATATGGTGTTTACAGCTAGTTGTTCTAAAAAAGTGTTAGTAATATGCATGAAGAAACTCTCAATTTTGATTGGCAGACAGGAGTACAATTTCTAGGTACAGTTGACTCCTGATAACTAGAACCTTCAAGGGAAATTGAAAAAGGTTTGAGTTACTGGGAGTTCGAGTTATTGGGAGCTGAGAACAAACTTCCGAAATGAGGAAAAAATGGTGTTTACTGTATTTCTATTCATACAGAGCACATTTTAATCAATCTTAATGACAGCATAAAGTCAAGTGAAATTGGAGCAATATATTTGCACTGTAATTAAGTGTATCCTAAATCAGAGAAACCAGAACTGGACTGAGATGTTTGGTGTAGTGTAAAAAGACTTCATAACAAATTCAATGTTTAAAACTACGATACACTGTTTTGTTTTGTTTTGTCAGGTATTGACAGACATGGTTCGAGTTATTGAGGGTAAAATTATATAGAAAAGGACCTTAAGGGAAACAAAAATTGCTTCAAGTTAGCCGGAGGTTCGAGTTATCAAGGGTTAAATTTCTGTAAATGTTTTTCAGAAATCCAGGGGAAATCAATTTTGGTTTGAGTTAGTGCAAGGTTCGAGTTAGCAAGGGTTTGAGTTACCAGGAGTTGACTGTATAAAACATAGGGTAATTGAATGTACAAAAAATGTGATTCAGTGGAAATTACTTGGTGCACAGAACATCTCAGTTGGCAACAGAAGTCTGTAATGCATAGAATGACCTCTCAAGTACAGTAAAACTTGGAGAAATGCACATGAAAACAACCAGCATGGGAAAAACACTTGTTCACTTTCACTTGAAACTTATGATTACCAATACAAGAGATCATTTCTCACCCTTGTTCATAGTAAACACATGCCAGGTTTCCATGAACTACAGCATTGTTTGGACTCAACTGAAGAGCTCGTAGGTAAGCACCAACTGCTCTAAAATTACAAAAGAAAAAAAAACAGAGTTAAAACTTTTTTTGATTTAGTTAAGTTTGACTGAAAAAGTTTAGCCAAATTCAAACTTTTTCAGAAAAACCTAATAACAGAAAAAATCACTCTTACAACATGATCACAACTATCCTCATCACTACAATCAAGCAACTCAAGTGGAAGAATTGAACTTGCAAGAAATTATTGAAACATATTTCAATCTGGGACAAAGCATTCTGGACGTTTTGGGATTCATTTAGAACATGCGCAGCATTTGTCTCCATTTAAGACAGTTAAAAAGAACTTGAATGGCAGGGGCTGCAGTAGATGTGACCTAAATGATGCAGTTGAGATAGCAAGGTATGAGCTAAAATGAGGGGAGGTTTTATTCGTTATCAAGTTATCTAACCCACAAAATGGCCTGAAAATAGTATGGATGCAATTTCCCTTTTGAGACACCACAGAATCAAGTAATTGATACATCCTTGATAGACACTTGGGTATCACCTCTGGTTCCTTGAAATAATTACAATGTGAAATGTCTGAAATTCCTGTGAAATCTTTTTCTGAAAAAAATTAATATCCACTTTTGAAACAAAGATTTTGACAAAATTGCATGTTTAAATATGCTTGTGCACGGTGTGAAGTGCAGTGCATATCCTATTGTGAACCAGTTGCATTCAGGCCAGACCACCTCAATTCTGCATTTAACCCTTGATCTATCAAGTTTTAGAGCAGCAATTTTGAAACCCAAAGATGTGAGTTTGAATCCTGTCCAGCCAATTTTTTGAAATGACTTTGAAATTTTCTATGGAAATTCTCTTGAGAGCAATAGAACTCCAGAGCTCAAATCAAGCCCCAGGCTAAATTCAGAAGCATGATTGACCAATCCCCTTTGGTATTTTGTCATTACAAGTCTTGCTTTTATCTGTTTTTATGGCAGTAAGAGTGTATAGCAACAGCAATACACATCAGTAACAATATTAACCAAAAACACATTACAATAAAAAGGCAATGTTTCATTAGCAAGCAAGTCTTTCCCCTACTTTCCACAGGTGACTATTATATCCAGTACCACTTGCAATTAAGGTAACCTCCACTTGCAAGTTGCAAGTGGTAAGTGAAGATGACACTCATGAGTATTTTCCAGTAGGCTAGATTTGTTTCGCTCGCTAATTATGAGTAAAGCTTTATGCACACTTTAATTGAATACTCACACACAAAAAAGTAAGATGACTCAGTGAATGATAACTTAACCTGCTGATGAACTGTTTAAGGAAAGGATTACTCAACAATCCATCTTGTTGAATAAATTTTATAGCTATGTCCGTAACAGACTTTTATACAGATTCTACCCTGACTAATGTCAGGTGATTTTATTTCACAAAGGAGAAGTCTCAGATCTTAAAAGGTTAACACAAAGATTTCCACTAATGGCAACTGCCTAATGAAATAAAATAATTCTACTAAAGACTATAATCCACCAAATTCATGTTTATCTTGTCATATGCATAATAATTTTGTGATCCTCAGTTGTATATGCTTGTGAGCCAAGCATCAACATCAGAGTAACTGTAGTGAAATTAACTTTGCAAAAATATACTGTTTCTTTCAAGATTGACTGTTTTACTGTAACTAAGAATCGGATTTTTTTGTCACATGCACTAGAAAATTGTGAGTGAACTTCACATGTGCATCAATTGAATACTTGAGTGACACAAATGTTTGGAAACAAAACTTAAGAATGAAGTTTAACCACCCAGCTTGCTGATTAAAGCTATACTTCTGATCCACAAAAAATTCGTAGCTAACAAACTGCAGAATGGAATAAAGCTGCTGACAAAACATTACGCGACAATAAAGATTCAACCTTTTTATTCCAGTGATATAAATCCTTTGTTCGGTAAGATGTTCAAGTTATTACACAATAAACTCATTCAATGATTTTGCTACGTGTTTCACTGTTTCTACTCATTCACCTGATATTGACACAGTGATCTTTGCAAGCATAAATGGAAAGCCATCAGAACTGAATAATTTTCACACCCACTAGTGCACTTGCAAGTCAAGTAAGTGTTAAAGGTCAGCATTGTGCCACAGGATACATTCTCTACTTGTTGCAGTTGTCTCCTGGGAAATAATACTCGACAGACACCCCCACCTACTTGCAAGTCGAACAAATATCAATGCATGTGTGGACCCACATGAGATTAACTTTGCAAAAATACTCCATTACTTGTTTCGGATTTCAAGTGCGTAGATGTATTCATCATACAAGTTGATACTTGTAACAAACAAAGCCAACACTTGGGAGATATTTGATAGCCATTCGCATGTGCTTGTTGAGTTGAATGCATTTAATTCACGCTTGATCCCTTAGTCAAAATAGTTTTTTCTTAGATAAGATACTAAGCCAAGAATAAGTACCACAAAAATGTTGAAAAATAAGCTATTTTAAAATATCTCCATTAAAATTTTATTTGAAACATCTGTTAAAAATGAACTAGTATGGGTCATGCCTAAGATTTCTGCAACTGCCATTTTGATAACTGGATCACACAAAATTGAAAACATTTATATTTTCAAGTAACCTATATGATAAGTAAGTGTGCCTACAATTCATTGATGATGTCATGTGGTTAGGATTTTATATAAGCAAAGGTACTAAAGAGACATTCAAATTTTTTGCATGGGTGACTAAAGTAAAAACAAAGTGATATGGAAAGAAAGAAATACTTGTTCACACCCAGTCACAAGTCAAATGAGTAAATGTCATGTTGGATCAAAGAAAGGCCCTGTTTACAGGAGACTGGCAAAGGAGTCATCAGAGCAGTTTCAGTTAAAGTGTTATCATTAATAGATGCTTACATGAGACTGGGAGAAAAAGCACTTAGACCAGTTTGAAGTCATTCTGGTAGATGAACCAAAACAATCTTCACACTGGCACAAACATGGACTGGGATGAAACTTTCTTTATGTAAATGCAAATTATTTTCAGAGCAGTCTGTAGCTCAGCAAAGCATATGCCTCGCAGCCTAATACATGATGATAACGTTGCATGACTAAAACATGTCCCTAAAAACCTCCAGAGATGTTTGCCCCAATCTCAAGTGAAAGTTTTGATAATTTCTGTTCTCATCCTGGTCTGACTTCATGCTGGCATCATAAACAGAGCCCAAGAATAAATTTTTAAAACATAAGTAGTAAAACTATTAAACAGCACTTCCAACTTTACAACAGTAGGAAGCATTTTAAATTATGTGAACTTTGCATCGTGTCTGATTAGTTTTTCATTGTTGTTGACTCACAAGGACTCACGAGTACTGCGTTGCAAGCAAGAGCAAGCATCACCTTGCCGGAGGTGTGAGTATGTGCACGTAGCAAGCCAGAATGCCTAAGATTTTTACTCATTACTCATGAATGGAGGTTACCTTGTGAGCAGCACTCTATATATTATATACCTGTCAAATATCCGTGCTTCTTTCAGGACATTACCAAGATTAATGTATGAATCAAGAAATGATGGGTCAAGCTGAACAGCCTGGAAATAATTTAAAAAAAAAAAACTTACTGACATTTGAAACTAGAGGAATAACAGCTTTACTCTAAAGTTAATATTTAAGTTTAAAAATCACTTCAAGAAATGTATAAGCAATGGTGAATGGCTATACGGGAAAGTTCTGAAAAAGAACTGTTGGAAACCTAGCAAAGTAAGAATAATAAAAAGACAGAGCCTACAGATGGTCCATAGGCTCTATCTCTCTATTATGCTTACTCTACTAGACTTCCAACAGTTCTTTGTCAGAAGTTTCCAGTTTATCATCCATTATGGTTAAATATGCTTCTCAAAGTGATTTTTCAATTTGTTACCTGACACAATCCTTGTTTTATTTTTAACTTTGACAATAACCTTACATGCTACTCTGACTTGAAAAATTTTGAACATAACATACAAAACTACCATTCATAACCCGACTAAAATACCTGCTGACACTCCCATCTAGTGCCAATTAGGGGAGATTGTTCACTGTTGGAGGTCCCAATATATATATCCATACAGAATCAGATGTTATCTATTAATGAAATGCAAATTAGTAAGCACCTCCTAACAGACCACTATCATCAGGATTCAGAGTGTGTCTTTGATAGTATTGTGGATTAGCTGTGGTAATTTTGGGATTTTCCTACCAATTGGCAATACCACGAAAGATGCTGTATGGAGGGGTGGCACATCAATAGTGCCCTGCTCCACTGAATCACAATAATGGTGGTCTGTTATCAGATCTTCATTTGCATTTCATTAATACATAAAGTTATCAGTGATTCTGTCAACCTTGATCCCATGTCCTCTCCCATCTGCTCATTTGTCGAAAGACACTGGTTGCAGCTGGCCACCTGACCACCCAACTTCTGAGTGGTTAAAAACACTTGAGGGGAAGGAAGGCAAAGTTTTAAAATTGTAGCTGTGAGAAAATCTAGCATGGCCTGGGTGTGAGGTTAAAGTGTTGTTGAGCCTGGGACCAATTTCGTGTTTCTGTGAGAACATAAGTAGGGACACCTCATATTCTGAAAAATCAACCCTGATGAAGACACTTGATGGACTATTCAAGGTTCCCACTTTTGCCATCACCATTATTGGCAGTAAGGAGAACTTTATGGTTTAATAACATTAAACTTTATGAAGCTATGGAAACACAAAATAAACAGTTTCAATTTTTAAAGTATATTAGTAATATATTCCAATAGATGGACACCTTAAAGCAAAAGTCTTGCACCAAATTTAGTTAAATGTTTAATTGCTTACAACTACTTCAGCCAGCATTCACCTGTAGCATAACTCACACATGCACATTTCCATAGAAATATATTATATGTATGTATGTACATATTAAAGACTTCTTAACCAAGAGCAAGGTCCATATAGGAAAAAGTTTTTTCATGAAGTTTTTATACAGAGCAACAGAGGAGCAACATTTGTTACAAAAAACTGAAGGCAAGTATGGTACTTTCCTGTACTGACTAAGCAAATGAGATTAAGGAATTTGTCATGGTATTTGGTTAATTTTCTCATTCTTTTTGAAAGTGTTTTGGTATTTAGTATCACATTTTACTTAAACATATAATAAATATGTTTAAGTAAAATTACACTTAATAAATTTATAGAAAACCGAAAGGGTTGGGAATTATTTAGAATGTTGGTCAAGAAGAACTAATGAAGGGTCTTCACTCAAAACCTCAGTATTTCTAGACTCAACTTTCAGCAGTTTTCCAACCCTTTTGATCCTCTACAAGTCATTCAACACTGCTGTTAAAACACTCTATTTTAATAAATATGTATATACTTATATATAGATATAGATCGATCAATCAATAGATACAGAATTATGTCATATCTCACTTAGCAGTGCTAAATATCACCTAAACAAATGATGTAAGACTTACATGTATAACCAGGTAAGAAAAATTTCATTAGTACTTTCAAAATTCATTAGTACTAGCTTCATTAGTACTTTATCACACAAGAATTAAGAAAACCACAAAAACAAAAACAATCACTATGAATAATAACACAAAATTTATCTTGTAATTGTCTGGAATGTCTCCAGCAAAACTTTTGCTCAATGTGTGTATCAAGAATCCCACAAAAAACAAGATTTTATTGGACCTTCCTGTGCAAATGGTGTGGTTCTTCCCAAATTTTTGATAGGAATAATACTCATGTATAGACCAACTACATTAATATCACAATGTATCAGTATGCATGGATAGCCTCAACTTCATTCTTTTGAATTCTACGGAAAAAAATGCAAAGCTTGACATAATAAATGAACATGAATAGAACTCAAAGAATGAGGTCAAGGCTATGTGTGTATGATGCATTGTGGTATTTATGAAATCGACCAATTTACACAGCCTTCTTTTAAAAGTTGATAAGGTAAAGATGGGCTTATAAGCCACATTTTATGGTATATACTTTAAAAAATAATTGTAGGTTACAAATTACCTTTTCAAAATGGTGTATTGCCAGCCAAATTTCTCCTTGGGCATTAAAAACACATCCTAGGTTGCTCCAGGCCACAGCAAAGTTTGGTTGTGTTTCAATGGCTTTCAAATAGCAAGCCTATTTAGGTAACCAAGGGGTATACACCAAGAAAGGGAAGCAGCAGCAAGCAAAACAAAAATAGCAAAGCAAAGCAGATAAGCAAAAGGTGCAGCAAGCAGAAGAGAGCAGAAAGAACATCATGGTTTTCATTTCATTCAAATTGATTTAACAATTTCATGAATTGAAGTGTGAAATGGCCAGTTTTGTCTGCATCATAAAAACCTAAACATATCTCTGACAAATAAAGTGAAGCAGCTTTATCTGCTAATGCAATATTCCTGCAGATTAACTTAACTAAATTCACACTTAAATTCAGGAACTGTTGAGTGACCATGCTTCTTGATACTTTGGTTGCTGTCTTGGAAAATTTTTTTTATAAATTTCATACATGGTGACACAACTATTTCTTACAGAAAAAAACTAGCTCTTCAAAAATATTTTGAGCATTAACATCTTATTATGCATCACCAACTTTCTTCAAAAACCAATTTGGTATATCTCACTGACAATCACTCAAAGGAACAAGAAACATTTAAAATAAAACCTGCCTTGAAGTGAAACAAGTGCTACTGTGGTTACAATCCTCTTTCAAAGTTAACTACAAAATAATTTTTGTCTTGCAGACCACCTGCAGAGAACTGTGCTCATTGTCATTTCAAGGCAAGTTTTTGGTTTTTTTTCAAAAAAAAAAGAGAAAACCAAAACAGGGTGAGCAAAAGGAAAGGGAGCAGAAAGAAGTCAAAAAGCCAAGTTGGTCTTTCTCAGCCAGGTCCGTCAGCTCAATCATTGATATCTTCTCTGAATCATCCAAGGTGCTGCAATTACACTCACCAAGCCACTAACAACTGCTTGTAGAAAGAAATGTGGAAAAGGAAGATATTTGTAAATCAGTGAGGTTTTTCAAGAATGTGAAGAAACAGTAAGCCATTTTACATTTCAGCATAAAATCAGAGAGAAATTCCACCTATCTTATTCTAAATATTTTGACTTCAAAACTTATAACAAAATACCAGATGAACTCTGATTTTATGCTTCTGCTTTGATTCAATGGCACTGAAGGATTCTGAAAAACTGACAAAGAATGAATTGACTAATATTGACTAATAAGACAACATGAATTGGCTAATATTATAACATTTTGGCAAGTTCTGTATGACTGAAAAATATGATCTTGTGATTTTGCTTTCAAACTGCAGATCTCTAGAAATTAATCTCAATTATGCAAGAAATGCTGTAACATTAGCCAGCCGGTACTAAGATTAAATTTCTAAAATTACAAGTTTAACAGAAATAACAAACTTTCCGCAACATAAAGTGATGGTAAACAATCGAGAATGCCATCTATACTGCCAAAATTCTAATTTCACATGGTTAAAATACCAACACAAACATCGTTCAGGCTCAACTCGTATATATGACTTGGTTGTTATTTCTAAGAAAAATCCTAATACTTGATATACTTTTTTGGTGATACCGTAACGCCAAAATCATGCGAATAACTCAGAGAATTCAATTGAGAACAATACCATGATTTTTTCTCATCAGATTACCTTCGCTTCTTCAAGTCTTCCAAGAGCTTTAAGTAAGTTTCCCAAGTCACTGCGGACACAAAAGAGATCCTGAAATGAATGAAATAATGAAAGGCATGAACGAAGTTTGACAAAACTAATTCAGTCTCCCAGTGGATTATAAAATACCACAGTCAAACCCAATAATTTTATATTTAAAAAAACTTTAGAACTCTATTATGGCATTTTAAATTATACAGGCTGTATAATTATAGACAATCCTACCCTTTCAGAATTTCATTTTGGAATACAACGAAACCAAGCTCTCGCGTACAGCTAGTTTAAAAATGTCATCTAAACTTTTTCCGAAATTCTCTTTGATGACATTAAAAGATTTGATTTCATTCTACATCCTCGAACAAGTAACATTTTTATCAATGTAATTTAATAAAAATCTCTGACTTTTGCCGTACCGGATTATACTGCAGTGCTGTGGCATAAGCTTGAACTGCTCCCTCCAGGTCACCAGCGGCTACAAGTGCAGCGGCTAAATTAATGTAGCCATCAATGAAATCTGGTTTTAATTTAACAGCGTGCCTGTAGTTGTCCAAAGCCTCTTTCAACTGTCCTCTTTCTTTGAATACATTCCCCAAATTGGAGTACGCTTCGGCCAACACAGGATTCTGTTTGATTGCCAAAGTACTGAAATGTGCTGATCTAAAAATACATAGGCGAATCAACGAACATCAAAGTACAAGGCGAAGTATTCTTTTCGGACAGCAGACACTACATATTCAATTCCACAAGAAGAAACAAAAGGCCCCACAAGAAATAAGCATCAAACCAAAGATGAAAACTTACTTATCCATTCTCCTACACTGAAAATGGATCGATGATAAAAGAAGCAATACACCAGTGTTAGATGGATCTCTTCGCCACAACTGCATACACAGCTGCTCCGCACGATTATAGTTCCCTGTCTGATACTCACGATGGGCCATTTCGGCCAAAGTAGCTATAAATAAAAATCGTAATAAAAGGTAGGGAAAATTATTAGTGATCATTCTGACCCCTAAAACTAATGAAGGATCAACGAACCTACCAGCCTCATCCATAATCGCTGACCCCATAACCATTGTTGGTATCGCTCAAAAAATAAGTCCAGACTCTAACAGAAAATACAACACCATAGTACAAACATCCCTTCGTCAATTTCGTTACGAAGCTTGGTTGCGTGAATAATAAACATATGCGAAGGACCACGTCATGCGCACGCAGCCGTTCCCTCTCTATAAGGAAGATTCAAATTCAGCAATGCTCTAATCTTGTCAGCTTCGGGAAGAAAAGAGTTTTCTACGACTCCCACCAAGCAGCAGATATGGTATTACTTTCAAACATCTTCTGCAGTTTATCCCTAATGGAACGAAGTAGGCTTCTTTGGTAATCTAGACAAAACTTGGACTATTACTGATCGAACGTCGAATTCTTATTACACTGAAGCCAACTTCAGTAAGTTTAGCGAAATTTAATTCCCACGTGTGTTGACCTCTATATATAAGGAGAATAAACAAGCAATCACTAGCTCACAACTATTGTATGCCGGCGTATGTCTCACCACGCTCTATAAGGTGGGTTACTGATTTAATATTGCTGTGGTTAAAAGGTAATTGATAACACTGGGTAGCTTCTAAATCATGAAAATGACAAAACGGAAAGAAAACTGGGATAACATCTGTCTGACATGACGGGATTTCTCACAACTGACAAGGCCCGCTGGTACGATGCATAAATTATCTGCATAACTGAAACAGACAAGTTCAAGTTATTCTCGCCGTCACTCTCAGGTACAAATATTGCCTTTTCCTTTCAAAATAGCATGTTATTTACCTTTTGGTAGCTATAGAAACTAATTTGACAGAATGTTTGTGGAAGGGAGTCAGTTCAAATCATGGCGAATGTAGTGAAATTCAAATGGGAAATCTAGGTCCTGGGACTAAAAGACATTAATATTCAGACGTACATTTTAACAAGGAAGTTTAAAATAATCCGGGAATAAATGTCAATAAGAGTTTGATGTTCTTTATCCTGTGTTATTATTTTTAACATTTTAAGATCAAACGAAAAATCATGGTTATTTAAAAGTTATTATAATTTAATAATTTCAATTTCAAACATGAATTTCCGTTTGGGATAATTCTGGATCATGTGGTCTTGCATAATAATTTATTTAAAAGATCATATAAATAAGTCGCTTCACTGCAATCGTCATTTCCTTAGTTGGTGTGACTTGGTAGAAGTTGTTCGAGATTTAAAAGGTTCGCCTAGTTTTATGTATGCTTCTTTTAACGGTGAACTTTGCCATTTATTCAAATGTTTTCTGCTCTCTTTTAGTAATAGCTTAAATAATGGCTGATAAACCAAATATGGGTGAAGTTGCTTCTTTTGACAAGAGCAAACTAAAGAAGACCGAAACCAAAGAAAAGAATACTTTACCTACAAAGGAAAGTAAGTAAATTCGATTCAAATCTTACTGAAGATGCTTTCAAGGTATCTGGCTGCTAGTTTGTCCTTCCCAATTAACGCTTTCTTCTTGAGTATTTTAAAATTCGTTCAAGATTTGACTCCTCAGACTGGGTGTGACATACGACACCAATTATAATAACATAATGGACTAGTTTTACTTTGATCAGTTGTGTTAGTGTATTTATTTGATTATGTGAAGTCTACTAGTCGAAGATCCAGTAGGGGATAGTGTGAAGTTTATCCCATCTGGGTGAGTGGCAAAAGTTCCAGCTTGGTTACTTGCAGACTGGGTGGTGTGGATTCCTTCCTTTAGGCTGTACCTGTATCATGTTTGTCAATTCCTTTGACAACAAATTTCCTCTAAACTGATATATCTTTTAATCTGTTTACTAATATGGGAATTATCTTCCATTGCATGGGTGATGTCTGCTGTAACTCATCAGAATGTAACGAATATTCTCATTTTCATTTAGCGATTGAACAAGAGAAGTCTGGATAGAAATATAAGAGTATATGGGTGACGCTGCATATAGATGTTCACGATAGTTTAATTATAGCAATCTGTTTGATTTTATATTTCATTTACAAACATTGTGGAAACAGTCATGTCATTCTTCCAAAGAATGCGACGAAAAGAGGTTGTTTTGGTTGTCTCGATTCTTTTAAGCAATATTCCTTTGAAATCGTTGACCACCTCTATTTTGTATACCAACCTTCTGTTAAAATAAATTCTTTAAAAGATTTTCTGATTTGCGTGTATTGATATTACAACAGTATAATATCGCTTTGCTGGTTCCCGTCGTTGGGACGTGCAATCTGAACTCGCTTGGGTGTAAGCAATTCAGGAAGTAACTATTGTCGTATTGAGCAGCGTTGACACATTTGGTTGTTGCATGCAACGCATAATTCAACAGAAAGTGATCATTCAAGTAAAGGAAAAGGAGTCGTGGCAATGAAACAATCTGCTACAATTCAACTTTTCTGTTTAAGTTCCGTTAACATAATCCGCAATCCTTTCATTTCCTCATCAAGAATATTCATGGTGCTTGGGGGTGTTATACTTTCAGTTCTTCTGTAGATTGATTGCTTTCAGCAAAAGTGCAACGGCTCGATTGTGAAATATTTGTTACGAGAAAGCTTTAAAATTTTCTTTGTTTGGCTGGTAAACCGTTCAGTAACTAACCCAATTAAACGAAGCGTGAAATTTAACACTAACAGGAAATGGGTGAAGGTAAATACATAAACTAAAATCTTTGTCTGAGATTCTATCAAAATGGGACAGTCACTTACAAGAACAGTTCAAATGCACTCAAAGCACTTTCGCACCGTAAAATCTCTTAAGGCAACAATTAGTAACTGTTTTATCCCGTCGAACGTAGGGAAATGCAGTTTTAAGCAAAGGAGTGTTCCAGACTGGTAAGTCTGTGTCAACATGTTTACACCCTGTCGATTATGCTGTGTTAATTATGTAACCATCAAGACATGCATTCCCTAAATCCTTCTCAAACTCATTAATAATTCATAAGAAAAACACAAAGGAAATCAGTACCGAGACGGCATTTGGATATGTGATCTTAATTAGCATAAAATTTTGACAACTTTCAACCCGATTTTCTCCTTAAATACGGATTCGTTCCAGAAGCAAGCCAACTCACTTCTCGGTGTTTGGATATCAGATCAAACACTCTTCGTGCTTGATCTATTACTTGAAAAAAATACAATTAATTGGTGACTTAAACCAAGGCTAGATGGTTCCAACATTGTCGTAATTGTACAACATCAGAGAACAAACTATGTTATAGGGAATGCAAATTTCCATTCAACATTACACCAACATGATTATATTTAAGTAGAGGGGGGATGTACTTGTGATAACATTGTTCCTGATGTTGTATAACTATGATAGGACATTTATCCTTGGCTTAGGACAAAATTTTAAGAGTAAAAATTGTTTAACTTGAATTTCTATAAGTGAATGTATTGAAAAATCAAGCTTTAAAAATAAGTTTAAATATGGGATAGGTTGCTTTTTATCCCCATTTCTAGTAAAATAAAATTTTTACATTTTTACCCTGATCAGCATTTGAAGGATTGGGCTGTTAGTATCAGTGGCATAGCCAGCCTGACAATTTAGTCCTGCTATGCAAAAAACAAAAAAGTATTGAAAATTGAAGACAACACAAGAGTAGTGACGGTCGACTGTTCATTTTTGCAGGGCAAAAATGTGATACTGAGGTATTGATTTGGCAAAGGAAGATAACAGATTCTTCTTTACATGTCATTAACCAATGAATGCAGTTTTAATACCAGGAAGTTGTTGCAATTATTTACCACTAAAGAATTTTTAGTCTTGATAAAATGTGCACTTGGGGTGCTTTTAAAACAGCTTCAAAAACATTGCAAGGGTATTGTATATTTTTGACCACTAATAGTTAATCAGCATTTTTTAAATTAAAAAGCTTTATACATATTTGAATAACAATTTTCTCTAAAATTTCATTTTTGTTAGTATCCATCTTAATGAGCAATTCAATTACATACAAATTCAAAGCTGCAAGGTACCTATCCATGGTATGAATCATTAACCCCATATTTCCACTGATCATACTGAATCCATACTCTGGACTTTTAAAATAACCAAGCTTCATACTAATTAGAATCACAGTTTTGTCAGGTACATAAGCCCTGACACTTGATCAAGTAGGTGTATCCAGCTGGACAATCTACCTATTCAATATTAATCAGTTTCAATTTTTGAGTTGCAGTTTCATACCATTAAAGTCTTAGGAAATTTTTGCTGATCAAACTGTGGAATGCCATGGACTCAGAAAAACTCTGAGTTCCAGAAGGGACTTGAACCTGCAACCTTCTGAAAGTTGGTTGTGGTTCAGAAGGCTGCAGATTCAAGTCCCATCTGGAACTCAGACCATGGCATTCCACAGTTTGATCAGCAAAAATTTTTTAAAAAATAAAAAAAAGACTTTATTAATGAGTTTTTTAAATACTTTTAAAGTCAATGACTGAAAGGTAAATTTATTGTCAAATGTGAAACTTGGGTGTGACACATTGGACAACTTACTAATGTGCAAGCCAATTATACTTGTTGAGAGTATGTAGAGACTTAGGAAAGGTTGAGACTTGAGACTGAAAATGTATTTATTAGACAACAATATGAAGCCTTCCATTTAATGCCACTGAAAAAAAGGAATACAAATTCTTCAAAAACTACCCTGCCAGTTAAAAACTGCAACATAAATAACATAATGCATAATTTTACCTGAATAGCTTCCACTTCAGTCTTTTGAATTTCTCTTGAAAACACAGCACCTTAAACAATGAAATCCACAGGCAGCAGAACAAGCCTGGATTGGGGGTATAGCTCTTAAAACAATTATGATCAGGAAGATAAGCACTCCAATATTCTAAAGCTTAGCTTCTAAAAATTTACTTGTTACCTTGCTTCTTCCCTGCCAGGGGTCTCCACTTGACAAGTAAAATGGTCTGGCCTTAGCCAGAGGAAAATAATAAGTCCCACACAAGAACTATTCTTTATATCTTCACTAAATCAAAAATCAGAAATGCTGCTTTACTATTATTTAACTCTCTTTATTTAACCTTTCTTGTTCTACCGTTCTTAAGATTCAACCCCGCCCCCAATATAAGACATCTTCTATTGCCAATTCATAAAATTAATATATGAGCAAACAGCCAAACTCAACCTACAGAGCGTAGCAGATTTGTCGTCGAGCCCTCATGGTCTAGTGGTAAGACAACCGTGCCGGCAATCGGGAGACGCGGGTTCAATTCCCGTTGGGGAGCTCACAACTTTTTTGAGTTTTTCACAAAGCTTGAAGAACGAGCCTTTCGTTGTTCATAAGATTAAATAGCATTCAAACGAATCAAATTGAGGCTACATGCGCTGATGATGTATCGTAGTTATAACTTTCACGATTTCCACTTTCAGGTAGATTCCTGTTCAAAATGGCAATATAGGACATCAGCCTTATTTTTCAGACTACGTGTCTACAATCCAGGAACTTGACAAACACTGGACAAACACATGTTCAAGTATTGTTCAAGTGACATGAGATGAATGACACCTAATCTTCACCCTCTTCACTTTGCAATCGGAATTCAAGCTGTCAGCTTAACTTAGAGTAGTAATACTGAATACTGAGTTTATACTTTCACACTGTGAAAGAAGATACATAATACTAGTCATAGTCACAGTGCCCTACTGAAGGAATCGAGGAACAGTGGTTTGCTTGGAGTATTAATTGTAATAATCGACAATCGGGGTGATTTAATTTAAACTATATTAATTTATTATTTCATATCGCCATTCCCGGATGATCATACACAAACGGATGAATGAAAGATGAAGGCGAAAAGTCGGAATGAACTGAAGATTACCCAGACCTACACATACAGGTAAATTTTGGAAGCTATGACCGAACAATCAGTTGGAACAGATTTGTCCTCAACAATTAGCGTCAACTATAGCTTGAGCGAATCATCTCTTCGACCTGACGAATTTGCAGGAACGACAACTTCGCGGACAAATTCGGTTCTGTCTACGACAGATGGAGAGAGTGATGACAGTAAAATTACTGCCCATATGATTGAGAGGAAACAACTTTTGCACGAACTTGATCGTCTTAGAATAGAGGTTAGTCAGAAAACCTTGCTACTTGAGACGTACAAGGCAGAACATTTGAACAAGATAGACGAACTGGAGGAGAAACTATCTGATGTAACTTATTCAAAACATATGCTAAAGGCTAGACTTGAATCTCAATTGAAGTTAAAAGAAGATGAAGCTAATACCCATCAGCAGCGTTTCAAAGAAGAGCTTTCGACCATTGTTAAACGCCAGCAAAATTTAGAAGCGGAAAATTTACGGCTTCAAAAAAAAGCGGGAGATTTGAAATCACATTTGTTTGATGATCGCCTTACAGAAGAACAATATGTGGATCTGAAATCAAGAGACATTAATCAGTTATCCTTGAAAGATTATGTTGCAGTAAGTTTGCAAAATGTGACAAATATACGTAATAGACTCGTTTACATGCATACATAGCGGTTGGCATAAAAGTGCACTTATTTTATACTTAACAAAATTTAGATTGTTTTGGGAATTTAATCTCCATAGGAAAATGGTACATAGTGAAGTGTAGGTCCCCCCTCGCTGCCAAGGGTATTTGGTAAAACATTTTACATTTACCTTGTAAGGCAAAGTGCTGGTCATTTGCTGTCCTGACCATCAGTAGTTAGAATAGTGAGCTAGACTAGAAGCATTGCAATGGACCTGCTCCAATAAAAAGTTCTAGGATGGGCAGTTTTTGATGGTCATGAATTTTGGTAAGTCATGGGACTGGAACTTTACGATTACAGTACATTATTTGGTTTAGTCTTTCATTGTTTGACACCCCAGGTTCGGAAATGTTGTAAGTTTCTGATGATAGTAATGGTAATCTGCACAATATTAGGGCTACAACAATAGCATATGGTAAGCCTGAAATCATAAATACTCAAATTCTTTTGAAGGCTAGGTGTAGTCTCTCTGGTTTTTTACTTAGACACAATAAATACAGTAAATTGTAACTGCAGTTAAATACCATTTATGGCCTGCTATTTTGTTTTTTCATCAAGTGTTTCTCCCACCAAAAGCTTCTCTTCTTTCACCAATTAAAACTTACAGTATGTTTCAAAAATTAATTGAATATTGTTACTCTAATTTAACTACCAGGTAAATTTCTTTGAAGCAACCCAGTCACTAAATATTCAGTGTGAGAGTCTGCAGCAAAGAGTCAATGTTTTGACACAGGAGCTAGCCAGTAGAGATGAAGAAATAGCTGTATATCAAAAGGTATAAAACGTTAGTTGTAAATTTTTTGCTTCCTAAACAATCATGAATCATTGAGGTGACTGATCAGAATCATTAAGTTGATGTTGGTGCTTAACTGTTCTTACATCAATGACTTTTATAATCTTACATTTTTTAGCAATCCCTTTACCCCTTATTACACAAAAACTTATTTCAGAAATTGCCAGAAATACTTCTGGGTTTTGTAAATTCAAAATTTTTGTCCTGGAGCATTCTCCAGCCCTCCCTAGCAGGGTTTGTGGCCTTGCTGCAAATGAACACAGCTACTTTGCTGACAATTTGCCAAATCTTAATGTGTGCATCCCCCTTTCAACCAACCCTGGATCCAGCACTGGCTGATGTGGCATTTACATCACCATTACGCCTTGCATATTGTGAACACTTTACAAAAATAGAAGGTCAACCAATATGAATTCTGAAATTGAATATTAAATTGTCAGATTGTTATGTAAAACTAGGGCTTAATTTCAGCATGTAGTTAAGGAAATCTTGAATAAAGTGAAGGAATAGAAAGAAAATTCTAGTTTTATGATTATTTACCTTCCAATAGAAGACCTTTCTTCAGCAAGCAAACAATGAAATTTGTAGTAGTTGTAGTGGATCTTTGCCAGGAAAACTGTGACATTTTATTGTGACTTTATTGTGATGTTATTATTTTCATAAGGGACCAACTATTGGTGATGGGGGTTTGGTACTTCTTCAGCTTGCATGAACTTTTTTCATCCCTTACTTGTGCACAAATTTTTTCTTAGGATGAAGTCCTCTGCACAAATTATTTTTTAGCTATTTTCCCCCCATCTTTATTTCTGTACTCCAATTTGCATATACCAGTACCAGTAACAAGAACGTGAATATCTCTGGTACAAGATGAGTTACTCACAAGATCAGAAAACCATTCTTCTTGACTACAACATTTCAAAAGGGTTTTTAAATGAGATCAAAAAATTAAAGACATCTTTTTGTCATCACAGTGGTGCTTTAACACCTAACTACAGTATATAACATTGGTGGGTCCATATCTTTGAATAGGTGGATCCAAATCAAGGTAAAGTTCTACTAATAATAAGCAATGTGGTAATCTCACTCATATAGAGTTGTCAAGCACTTATCTATGAATTGGCAGGACTAGTACCTTTGCTAAATAAAATCATCTGGCGTTATGCTGAGTAAAATACTAGAGTGTGCCCTTATCCCTTAATGGATCAAAGAGGACTAAATTTTAGAGGTATAGGAGTTCTTCCCGAAGAATTTTGCCATGCTAGTCATTTCCACTGGTCAGCTTAAGTTTCTATCTTGAAACTAGTAGTGATCACTATTAACTGTTTCAAGGCCAGACGTTCGCAGTAAGGCCAGGCATAACGCTTTATATCTAACTGACCCCAGTACACTAAGTTAAAATTAAAAAAAGAACTGCGTTTCTTTGTGTTGACACAATACCTAAGCGTTCCGTTTTCATCTCACTCTTTTAAGCCCTAATCCAACGAGAACGCAAGTCGCCACACGTTGTAGCTTGTATCTCGTTTGACCACCAACTTGCTATGACTTGCGTTGGCTTGGGTTGGCTTGCGACTAATTTGAGCTTGTTCAAAGTTCACGTAAAATTTGACCTCTTTACGAGTCATTGTCATACAGATTATGGAGAGCAAAACTTAAAGAAAAACTTGGCAAGGTACTGATGAGCGTTTTACTCTCATAACTTTGCCGAAATGAGATGGGAGCCGAAACAAGTGCGGTGAACAAGTGGTGACTTTTGTCACCTTTTGACTGATGGCATTGCAAGTGGTCACAAGTTAACGTTAACATGCATACGTTCTCGTTTGATAATGACTTTAGAAACCTTTTTCAAATTGCTTCAGTTTAGGTAACTCCTTCGGATATTTTCGGTTCTGTATCGTGACACCGTCAAAGCTAGCATCAGCGCCACTCTTAACTAGGCTTTTTATGAAGGTATTGACTACTTTTTCGAAGGTAGCAGTCCTGGTTGAAATGTAGCATAATGTTAATAATGGCGAAAATTATAAAATTTTTAAGTTCGAAAATTTGCTTGTTTCGCTTCAGTCAATGGTCATAGCACTATTAGACCAAGAGTAGTCAACCAATCAGAATGTGGGATTGTAATAATTCATTAATTGGTGTATACTAATGGGATTTAGTAGCAACCAACCAGTGGTTTATGACCAATGCTGCGTTCTGATTTCCTATACTACTATTATTTATTTGTCATTGTGATAGACTTGTTAGATCACGAGAAGCCCGAAGGTCCAGTTTTGAACATCAATACAACGGCAGGAACATCGCGTTTTGTCTTTATTATGGTATCTTCAGTTTGACTGACTAGTTGGTTGATACAGTAGTAGTTAGACATCTCACCCTACGGTGGCGCATAGGTATGAGGACAAAAGCAAAAAAACCTACGGCATAAGTAGAAGTCTCACGACAAAAGCAAAAAGTTTCACGGCGAAAGCAAAAACAAGCGTCCTAGGCGCCGCCAGAATTTCCCAACGGGGGGGCCTTGATTTTTGTGTCATTTTCTATGTTCTTTTCTTCTCTTAATCGGTTTAATATTTCAGTGAAAACGCCTGTCTCTTTGCCTGATAATTTCATCAACTTCAAGCACTCTACAGTATTTGTTCCACAGATTGGGAGCCAGAATGCTATACTCTGAAGTTTCAATATCATTGAACACATAACCATCAAATACCGGCTGTAACTAGAATAAATCTCCAATTGCAATTTTACTAACGTCTCCAAAATCTTCTTTGCTACCTTTTATATCTTTCAGTCGGTTGTTGATTTGAACAGTAAACATATTGTTGCCAACCATTGATATTTCATCTAGCAATATTAATTTCAGACATCTTAAAGTGTTTAACCGACTGGAATCAAGTGGCTTGTAATTTTTTAAAGACTGGCTTGCTGGTATGGCGAGAGCACTATGAATTGTGTTACCCTTAATGGTAAATGCAGCTTTTCCTGTTGGGCCCAATAATAAGATTTTTAATCTCACCTGTATGAGATTTATCATATTTGAGAGCAGCCTGATAGATTGATTTTGTCAGGTGAGATTTACCAACACCTCCACCTCCACTGAGGAAACCGTAAAATGGTTTGTCAGATGTTTTACTTAGATGTATGCATGAGAAAAGAATTCTCTTTGTTTCTTATGCAGCATTTATACCATTGTTCGGTATTCGTCATCTTGCATTTCATTTAAGACTAGTGGTTCACTACTTGGTGCAGTTGATGGGATACGAATATCATCTGATAAGTCATCTTTCATTAAAATCAGGGTGCAAATCAAGATTACCCTCATTCTCATCTTGTAGTTCAACATGCTGCGTCCCTGGTGCTATAGAATCAAATTCATAATCATCGTCATCTTAAATCCTCTGCACAAACTGCATACTCATTCGTTTGTTCAGCAATTTGATTGGCTAAAGCCTGGTAATGTTCTTTGTATGTAGAATATTTGCCAATTAAATCAGTTTCTTCATTTCTCTGTAGAATGAAAAGCATAATAAGCTCACGATAAAGCTTTTCTGGGTGAGATTCCTTATTAAACCAGACACTTCTTATGATTCTACCATTTGATCGCTTTTTAATATTATTCTTTCTTATTTGACAGTTAGTTTCAATGTTATGACGCAGTTCATCATCGTTGGTTTCATCATGAAGTGAATTTTCTATTGGAAGGTGATCGTTGTCTAATTCTGTTGATTTTTTTTTTGATATGGTTTTCCACAGGAATCATACCACGCTGCCCAATCAGCTAAAATTACATTCTGTAGACAAGCAGGGGCGTCCAACATGTCGTTGTAAAATCCCTCCTGAATGAACTTATTCACATTCATCTGACATTTCTTCCATTTCATTTATTGGTTTTAAGAGCTAAACGCTTTCATCAGGAGATGTATTAATGAAGACTGCTTGTCTGGATGATTTCCGCATTGGCAATTGTAGGATGATTATTTCTACACTATTTAACAATTTCTTTCCAATATCTCTTACTTGCTGCTTAATATTACCATTTCCTTATTTTGCTTCCACACATATTTTCCGCGGTACTTCACTCATTCCTTTTTGGGCTTTGGAAATGTATGAAACAATGTACATTCGACAAGCATAAACATCTAAAACAAATTGGATGTCGATACTAGCTCTCTATGCAGCTAGACATGCAGGTTATAATGATTAATTCTACATTCATTTGGCATTCTTTTCAAAAAGATAGCAGGTCAGTTGAGAGACGACCTCATTGTCCGCAAATAATTTTCTTCAGACACACCTAAATTTATCAAATGTTGTTCAAATGTGATACATGTATTTCTCCTTCTTTTAGATCATTTAGTTTTTACATGATATCTCTCCATGATTCTTTATATTTTTGACATCATATTGAGAAAAGCCATTTTCAAGAGGATAAAGCATCTTGGCATAAAAAATGACACCGACTGCCTGATTAGTTATGACTTACGAAACATGAGTTAGATTGTTAGACTAAGTGAAATGATTGAAAACTCAACAAGCGCCTACAACGGGTAATTCACATGGTGTTTGGATACATTTTATGTAGATCAACGTGCGCGGACCTTACATGTCCGAAATCGTCTCGCAATCCGGGAAAACCAACTGCTCAACGTGTCTCAAATTGAGTTAAATCGTTGAGAAATGCATTTTCTGCTTGATACAGCTAAACTTGACGAATACGTAGATCCCAAATTTCTACTGTTGCTACGCAACCGTAGACGCAAAAACGGTAACTCCTTCCTCTAATAAGTTAGCTGCTAAAATGAAGATTCCCTCGCATAGCAACGGAATTCGTCCAAACAACCGAAAAAATAAGCACAAAAACTTACCGTTTCCGTAGCAAACATGAGTCTTTTCCACAAGTGTAAACAAGGTCATTTCCCCCACACTTTCGGGAGGTCTGTAAAAAAAACAGAACGCATACTCTTTATGGTTTTAAATACAAAAGTTTGCTGAGCCCCTGGCGAGATCCTCTGAGATCCCTTAGCCATTGAGCTACGTGGACTCAGACTGTACAGTAAAGGTCAATTACGAAATTTTAGTAACTACGTAAATAGTAAGTACGAACTACTACTTCGTAACTGGCCTTCTTCTGGACATTCCCGTCACGGGTCACAAAACTCTTCATAGTTTATGACCAAAGAGTATGGAAACTGCCCTAAATTAATGTTCGTAAAGCTGACGTTTCGAGCAAAGTCCCTTCGTCGGAGTGAAGGCCCTACGGGCTACATCATTTGATATATATTTTATGTTTATGTTATTTCATACTGGGCACTCTTAATGCCAAAACCATCCCTTGTTTTGGTTTATTTTGGTATATATATTAATTATGTAAAATTAAAGTTTGAAAAACTGACGTTTCATTGAAACGTAATAATAATAATGATAATAACAATAACAATAACAATAATAATAATAATAAACCTTAATTGGTTGTCCTTGCGGAACAGACCCTTATAATAGTTTGAGAGGAAATGTGATGGTTATTGAGGAAATCGCATGATATATGGGTGCTTAGTCACCAGCCCTTGACCATGCCCAACCAACGGAATTGTGTATGTGAGGCTGTGGGGTAGAAAGGCATAGTGCTAAATACCGTGTGCTTGTCACGTAGTAGATGCCTACCATTATATTTCATGAGGCATGTGCCCATTTTGGCATAAAATGGTAGTTTGCGCTAAAAAACCTCCTTGGCTCCTCGGAGCTGACTTTCCTCAATAAATATATGTATAATAATACATATAATAGTAATAATAATAAGTAGTATATGTATAATATAATAATAAATGGACACTGGAGTAGGACAAGCACAGCTTCAGCCTACTACGGGAATGTTGACGGTTCCGCCCACCAGAGTCCGGGGTGGCACCTTTGGCAAGTGCCAGCAACCCCTTAGCCAAGGGTAGATAAGACTCTTAGCCTTGGATGGCAACTTATCTAGGAGAAGGAAACTCTGACATAAAACCAGGTAGGCAGGACATTGATTCGGAGCCAGTGACCTCCATAAAATGAGCAGGCTTTGATGAGATGGCCTAGGGAGTGGCGTCCCTGCCTTGCCAGCTGGGTAGACAGGTAGCCGAAAGCCTCAGCTTGCCTTAATTGGCTGGCAGCTGCAAGTACACTACCTTCAGGTGTTGGCAAACCTGCCCTGTCAGCCCAAGGACTAGAAGAAAATCTGTACAGCAGGCTGATGCCCCTGACCTTAGTAGGTTGAGGACGAACCAGCGTTAAATGCTGAAACAGATCTGCACTAGTCTGAGAATAACACAATATTCAGGCTTAACCCTTGCAGTGGCATGCTTAAACTGACCTTAACTGGTTGGAAGTGCAAGAGTGTACTGTTAAGGTCAAACTGGATATACGCATTGGGGAGTACTTTCAGGGACTTTAAAAGGCTGTACATCCTTTACTCCTTCCTGACTGGATAAGTTGGGCGAGTAAGGGCTGGCCTGGTGGGTGTTTCTTAAATCCATATTACTGGTAAAATTTCCTTTCCCCACAAGTTCCCTGAAACGTGCAATGTCTGTTGCGGCCTTACCTGGCGGGATGCTGGGAGCCCGTAGCAGGCTGAGACCCCTTCCACTGTCCATAGTTGGGTGGTGTGCGAGTTGTAATAATAATAGTAATATATATTATAATAATAATAATAATAATAATAATAATAATAATAATAATATTTTTTTATAATAATAATAACAATAATAATAAGCGGACGGAATGAAAGATATAGGAGGAAAAGATATAAGGAGGAAGAGTCAGGAAAGCTTTGAAATTTTCCTTCATCCTTATATCTTTCATTCCGTCCGCTTATTATTATTGTTATTATTATTATATAAAAAAATATTATTATTATTATTATTACAACTCGCACACCACCCAACTAAGGACAGTGGAATTATTATTATTATTATTATTATTATTATTATTTTAGGCTACATCACAGAAGTTACCACTGGAGTATCCCCTGTCAGCAGTTTGCGTATCCCCTATCATCTGCGTTTAGTTTCTTTGTAGTTAAATAGTTATAATAATAATAATGTGATTTTACCAGGTTAACCTAATCAGCCCAAACAGTAACGGCTGTTATCAAATGTGGTCCTGGAAAGTTACAATACATATTATAAAAGATAAAATACAATAAAAGATCAATACAGAAAACGAAAACTACTCGGGACTACTTTTAAAAATTAGGTCTATAAAAATCTAAAACATTTTCTTTAAAAATTACAGCAGACTTGCAATCCCTAATATTGTCAGGTAAAAGTTTTGCTTCATTAAAACAGAAGGCTTTTTTAGCAACTTCTGTTGTCACTCTGAGCAACTTCAAATTCTTTCCACTCCTTCTGGTATTGTAAGGTGATTCATAGATTTTAAAATAGTCCGGGAAGAACGTTAGAGTGGTGCCTCTGAAACATTCAAACACCAAATTTATACAGTGGACATCCCTTCTAACTGGTAGTGTGAAAAATTTTAATTTATTTCGACGTCGCGTTCCCTAGCTGCTAATACGATCTTGGTAGCCCCTTTTCTGTACTTGATTCAGTTTGGTACTAGCTGTTTTTGCTAAGCAGTTCCAGGCCACATCACAATAGTCCAGGATTCGGAGCAAAAAGAATTGATACACTTTATTGGCAGCATCAATTCTGATTCTTGCCGGGAGTGTGTGCTTTTTGAAAATAAGATGTTCATCGGTTATCGTTCCTAAATACTTATAAGAGTGCACGCGATTTATTAATTTTTCTCCAAGTAATAGATTGAATTCATCAACAGCAGCGAGACGCTATTGGGTACCAAACAGGACATACTCAGTCTTCACAGGATGTATTAACAGTTTATTAGTAGAAGACCAGGGATCGGTTGTTCAAAGAGTGGATAGTTTATCTGGCGAGTTAGTCTGAGTTAGTGAATAGCATTGTCAATCTATTGAAAAACCAAACATACATTTTATCTGCCGAATTGAACTATCCAGTAGGCATCTCAATATTCTGCTCACTCGTTACAACTTACCCACCGGATAAACTATCCCGGTATTGAACAACGGACCCCAGGACAGAAGATTATTGAAGTCTTTAGAGTAGTCTACAAGCTTAAGGAGCATGTGCAGTTAAGATGTACCAACACCAAGCTACCACATGCCACACAACTTTGGCTTATAGTGATCATCTTGGTTAACTCTCAGATTGAGGTTCCCTCTTTTTGAAAAACATGGATCCGCCCTTGACTTGGGTCCACCGTTACTCCTTGTCATATCCAATCACCGTTTTATATTTTTCCTTCACATCTGCCCAGGAAGCTGAGTACGATAGACAGGCACGTGCTGAAAATGAGTTTACAACACAGAAATTATTACTTCAAGTTGAGGATTTAAAAACCAGACTGCAAAAAAAGGATTTTAAATCTGAACATTATGACAGAGTCGTTTGGTGAGTACATCTACCCTGGATAAATCTGTAAATATTATATATTTCATAAAGTATGATGCATTGCTTCAGTAACAGTAGGACATTGCATTTCTAGGGGCTTTACACAGATTGTTTTTTAACAAATAATTTATCTATATTGGCCGATGTTTTGCGGTAAGTAGTAGCTTGGTGTATGTAGATGCTACATACACCTCGTTACTACATGCCGTAAAACATTGGTCAATATAAATAACTTAGTGTGTACTACATGACTCGTTGAGACTGCAGTTAGCAGTACACATGTCACTACGAACCAGTAAAAATAGTAACCTTCGCTCCTCCATCTGAGTCCGTGTAGCACAATAGTTAGAGCATCTACCGTTGATCAGAATATTACGGGTTCAATTCCCGTCAGGGGTTCAGGTAAACTTTTCTGAGTTAACAAGCTTGAGGAGCATGCGTAATTTCCAAATAAGAACCTGCCGTGTGCTTTATCGAGTTATAATGTGAGGCTATAATAAACTTTGAGCAGTATTTATGAAGTTGGACATCAAGCCATTTGTGGGCCCAAGGCACCAAATTTTTCGTGCGCAAAATAGTGGGGTTCTAACTAGATTTTAACGAAGGGGTCCCATGGTTCTTAACCCTGTTGGACTTCCCAACAACAACCCTCAGTGAATCTAATTCCAACTGGGCAAATCATCCAGAAACCAGAATTCAAAAACCCGCAAGGGTTCTGTGGGATTTTCTTTTTAATTCTTCTAAAGTTTTTGGGATGCTATTAGAAGCGTTTCGTTGGTAGTGTTATCAAAGAACATTAAAAGACCAATAGAGTGCTTCTGCATGTTACGTCACAGCGGTCATGTTGGAGGAGTACATCAAAGTTCCGACGTTCAACAGAGTAAAACCGTTTACTCCTCCAGCATGGGGATACGCGAACACGCTCTATTATAAATAATTAAACTGGATCTTGCCTAGTTTTCGCCTGAAATAGGCGGATTTTTCTCTAAACTACTGCTCTTCACTTGGGTACAATCTTTTTTTAACATTCATTCTTTCGTCTGGTAGCTACAACAGAACATGATTAGTAGAAGATAGTACGGGAAATATTACAATTTGAATAATATATGCGGCCTGTATAAAACAAAAGTTTAAATGAATGAAGCAATGTGTAGGTTGTTCATTACACTTTTGGTGCAGGAACCAAGCGAAAACTGTGCTAACAGAAGTACGAATTGCAGTGTTTAACTTTCAATTAACATGCAAACATGATATATCTGAATGTCATACGGCATCAAGACGATCAAGTTACGCGCACATAATCTGAAACTGCATGTTTGTTTCTCCTTATTTTATGATGACCTTTTTTGTTTCAAGTGATCGTCAAGATATTGAAAGAGAAATTATGGAATTGCGAAAAAACAATGTTGTGCTCGAGAGTTCACTTCAAAGCAAGACTAACGAGAACATTGAGATACTGAAGGAGGTATTGCCTACTCTGTATAACCTTTGTTTCCGAATTAAACTATTAAGTCTTCATAAAAACATGTTACTGATGGACTGATGTAAAATTACATAGTAGCAACGAGCAGAATACAACTTTCTCAGCTTCTGCTGTCCAGTCAAATGTATCTAAATACAATATTTCAAAAGCGAGACTACGGAATGCCATACAGCTCTGTCCAATAAAAGTCCAGGACTATAACAAAATAAGAGGCTCAATAAGAGGCTCAGCAAGAGGTTTCAAAATGACTCCTAACTAACCGTTCAATATAATTTAATTCGAGCTTAGTGACCCTTAATTTTTTCCTTTTGTATAACTTTTCTTGTGGAATGAGCAATCGACTGCCTAATTTTAAAAAAAAATCCGTTTGTCTGGCCTTTTGCCAAATGAATAAAATAGCTTTTTCTGAATAGAAAAACGACTGACAGAATTTTTTAAATATCTACCTAATAATACTTATTCTGCATTTGAGAAATTTTAATGGTAAAAAATGTATAAACTGCAAAATAGAGTGGACGGTAATTAGGAGCCATTTGCAGACGTCAGCGTTGCGTGTTAATCCCTCGAACGCTTAATTTAATTGTAGCTTTTGATTTTCAGACTGTTTTTCTTCGTTTCGTCCGAAATTTGTATGTGAATTTTGGGTTTCAAATTAACTTCTTCCTGTCCGTATAGGTCCTCAGTGACCCATGGAGACATTAGCATTTTACTCTGGCTGACGCCAGGCCATTTTACTCTGGCTTACGCCAGTGGATTTTACTCGTCAAGGGGACAGTCCTTGGCAGGAAAGAGTTAATGTTAAGCACTTTTCGGGAGACTATGTAGAGCCACCTTTGAAGTTAACAGGTTAAACTGCATTATGAAGGTTGTCTGATCAAGCAAACAAACGTTTTCTTCTTGACCAGTAAAATCGTCTAGCATTAGCCAGAGTAAAACTGTAGACTGTGTTTAGGTTGGGAATGGATAAAGCAAGGTTTGGTTTTGTCTTGGTAGACTGCCCAGACACGCATGCCAAGTTCGAATCTTATTTTAAACTGTTTTATTAAAGTAGGTTTTGACCACGTTTGAGGTTTGATGTAAGCAAAATAATAAACGGATTTCCTTGTTTGTTTGTGTGACACAAATTTATCTTTACATAGATGCAATCATGCAAGCAGTCCTTAGCTCTTCTGAAACAAGATAAGGAATACCTAAGCAAACAACTTACAGAACTCACAACAAGATCTAACGTTTATGAAGAACAAGTGACTGTTTTGAATAAGGAGCTTACAGGAATTAAGCAAGGAAGAGAAGAACTATATGAGAAGTATATAACTGTCAGGTGAAAGATACATCTACTATTTACTATTTACTTTTACATTTATTTTTGCTTTACTCTTTTACATTATCTTTGACGTTTACTCCTCCTTTTACTTACCTGTACTTTAACTTTTATTTACTTTTATTTTTTACTTTTTACTTTTAATTTTACTGGTCATTATTGCCTCTTTTCTCTCCCGATATACTTTCATTATTTTATACAAGTAGAGTGCTGCTTTTAATATTTTACTCTGACTGATTCCAGACAATTTTATTTGCCAATTGGAGACCTGAATAGGGTCAGGGGGAAAGAGAGCCTCAATAAAAAAATTGGTCCTTTTAAATCGAGACACTTATTTCCTTTGGTTAACCTTGTAATGGTGCACAATGCTAAAGCAAAAGCTAAATATATCTTCTGTTATTTAGAAAGTTTCTTAACTCTTCAGGGAGAAGTACAAGTCAGACTATGAAATGAGACTGAAGAATGAGCTGGATGAAATTACATCAAAGACCAATGCAGAATTAGAAAAAATAAAAAATAACACAAAAGAAATGTATGAACGTGAAAACAGGTAACCAAATCCGGAAGCCAGTGAGAATAACTGTAGTAATGAAGTTAAGGTTAGCTTTCTTTTATTACAATAACACCAATACTTTTTTAATTGAATAAACAATAATTGAACTATTAATTATAATTATATTAATGTTCAAAGTTATTAAAATAGTACCATGGTGTGTGGGAAATTAGTGATTCAATGTCCCCAGAAGGAAAAGGTGGTTGATGAAAGTCTGAAGGGTGTTACGCCCGCGGGATTTCGGCAAAGCCTCCCGAGGCTAGAGGGAATTTTTAATTACTTATTTTCTTGAAATGTCATGGTATTAATTTGAAATACCATATCGGAATGTACGCATTAAATCCCCTTTGATAACAATAGAAACGGAGGATATCATGGTTATTAGGATAACAGGACATAACTTAACAAGCTACGAGTAATAATTTGTTACAAGTAAATGATTTGAACCTAGGAGAATTGTTAGATGTTTATTAAAGTTGATTGTCCAGATTAGTGTGGTCTTAAGAAAGGCTGTTGGTGGAAAATTGGCGTTTCGACGGCCTCAGTGGCAGTCATCTTCAGAGTCAAGTCACTTGGCACTACGATCAACTCCCATAAACATCTCATTTGTTACAAGTTGTCACAATATAGAGACGTAGGAAATGTCCACGCAGCAGGTACCGCTAACACTTACGTTTTTGCAAATGGTGTCCGTAAAGGAAATCGAAATGTCTGAGGTGAAAATAAACATCGAAATCTCGGTAGCTCAATTGTTAGAGCGTTTCATGAGGCATCAGAAGGGTGCGGGTTCGATCCCAGTCTGATCTCGGGGTCAGAAATCGTTTATCTGAGTAAACAAGCTAGACAAACGTCCATTTATCATTTCCCAAAGTAAATATTTTAACAGTTAATGGTGAGGGTCAAATATGTACAAGAAATTACTAAGTCTATAACGCGTTGATCGTATTCTTGCAGCAGAGTTTTTCTGACGTCTGTTATACGGATAAGCCTGTCACTGATTTTTTTTTTCAATGACTATACAGAAACTTCATAACAGCTACAAACCTTCTACGAAAACGCATCTAGGAACAAGACCGTGAATTTTCTGTCCTTGATTGGAAATTATGTCCAAAGTTCACAAAATTAAAATATCCCTCGTTTGATCATCACGACTTGAAGAAAGGAAAATGCGAGCGTGAATGATGCAGTAACATCCCTCGGTCGTATGGAAGATGTATCTATGCCACTGTAACTCAGTGCCTTTCTTAACATGTACAGTGAATGGTACAATAGCCCACTCGGTCCTTATATGAACCCCTGAGCGATTGACGTTGACTTCCAGAAAAGTCCTTTTCATCAACCACATTTTCGAGGTACATATTTGTTATTCACTGCTAGAATTTCCGAACCCCTCACAAAATGAGGAGGACGACACCATAGGCTGTTGTCGTAAACTTAGACGTTGTTTCTCTAAAATATTAATTATGTTATTGATTTCAGAAACCTGCGAGAAACGAAAGATAATGCTTTGGCAGAGAAATACAGAGCCGTTCATGGTGAACAAAACATGTCTTCCCGATATGAACAGCTGTTTCAAGAGTGAGTACATTTTAACACAATACCATCGCTAAGCATTATGTGTACGTGTTAGATTAATCCTATATCGATGGAAAAACCACCAAGTGAATTGTTTTTTCATTATTCATTAAACTGCAGTACAATTATAAAAAATACTGGTAAACCAAACTTTTCAAGATCCAAAATACATGATTTTGCCAGGGAAATGTCTGTACAGTCGAACCTATATGTAACGGCCACCCTCCGGACTTTACAAACTGGCCGCTTAATACAGGTTCATTAAAAATACTCCGTGGGCGTGGTCCAATGTCAATTTTAATTCGTACCACAACACTTAATTTAAGCTAACAACAACAAAAAAGACAATCGGTGCTTTTTTTAAACAAAACATAAACTTGTAACTGTAACGGTGCAATAAAAGTAATGTTTTTTTAAAAGTAAATCAATTGTCCTCTAGTTTGGTGCAGTATACGACGGCGACTGAAAAAAGTCAGACACATACGTCTGACGCTTCGGCTTTTGAAGCTTTTGTTTGTAAAGCAAGTCGTTAAATGCCGACAATACCAGCGACAATTGGTACCCATGGTACTGCGCAAAAACCCATGGTTGTTCTGCATGTTCTGTTGCATCGGCCAATGACTTGATTTCTAGCTCTTCGTTACCCACTTCACCGTCCTTATCTTCCACTGTGTCTGTGTCCTCTATGTCTATTGCATCATCCTGATTTAGGATATGCTCTCGCGCCACCTGCCTCCAGTTTAGATCTGTAGAATCTGCCAGTGGTTGGCAAACCTCTAGTTCATCCTACTCAGCAATGTATTCTTCCGTAGTGCATGGTGTGTCAAGCCTATCCAGCAAGAGCCTGAGTTCCTGAAGATCCTCCCCCGGGTCGTCGTCAGTGTCATCTGAGTCAGGATAAAGTCCTGTCTTCTTGAAGCACTTGGTGATTGTCGTATCATGTTGCTTATTACCGTTTGTGTATTACCATTCCCTTGAGGCCTCTACCGGGTCCTCCCCCTCTGGTTAACTGATCGACGTTTTAAAATAGCAAATGACTATTCATCATTTACATCTCATTAACTAGTTTATTACCGATTTTTAAATCCTATTGGTCATCTTTTTGTTACATGATTTCTTCTCAATATAAAAACACCACCTAAATTTTTTTTTTTTTTCATTTTACATTTCACTCCGACGAAGGACCTTCGCTCGGAACGTCAGTTTAACCATTCTTAATTTCCGGCAGTTTCCCAAACTTTTTGATTATCTATAAGCCGTTCAATACTGCCGACGTAGCACTCTAGTTTTATATTATTGTTTCGACTTTTACTTCCCTTTGAACGAAAGTCACGTCTGGCAATGGAGCGTTATGCCTGGATACCCAACTACGACTACAACTACGACTACAACTTCTCTTTTACGCTCGTTTTTTAACTGGTTAGGTATCTCTGTTTCTTTTAGAGGCTACTTTAATCAGGCCAAGAAATTAAAATTAACTTGACATGATGTTTTTTTAACAGGTACCGACAACTACAGACATCATCTGATAGCACAATAACACAATTACAGAGTGATTTGAAAGTAAAACAATTTGAGTTGGATCGGTTGCAACTCCTGTACGAAGAAACTTCACAAAGTCTAAAGCAAATGAACGTAGAGAATGCAAAATATCAAAACAAGTTAGAGGTTAGTTGGTTTATTTATTTATTTATTTATTTATTTATTTATTTATTTATTTATTAATTTATTTATTTATTTATTTATTTATTTATTTATTTATTTATTTATTTATTTATTTATTTATTTATTTATTTATTTATCTATTACTTGGGCTACTTGTGGTAGTACTAGTGTACGTTTCGGCTCCGTTTCTTTATTTTTTTTAATGTCGCGAATTTGCAATTATTGCATCATCCCGATAGCTTTTGCGGAACCAAATCGTGCTGATCTTCATGCGCCACTAAGGGGCTGATTACATGAGACTGGTACGTAAGTGAAAACTTTCTACATTGTTTACATAAGACCGGAATGAACGTAAAGCCACATTCTTGCTGATATTTTGGACCCTATTTAGTATTTCCATTTTGGACCCTATTTAGTATTTCCAATATCATTAAAAAATGATATTCGTGGTCGTCGCCATTGCATGGGCCGATCTTATCAGAATTCGGGTTTTTAAAGAAGGATATTTCGCACCGGTCCGATTTCGTACCGGCCTGAATTCATTTGTGTCGGCCCAACACCCGGAATGAGTCAGACCGATCCGACGTGATTTTTCGATCCAGTCTCATGTAAACTAAAATAGGGATTTAGGTAGAGAGTGAACTCTAATCTTGCCAGTCTGACTTCGTGCCGCTCTCATGTAATCAGCTCCTAAGGCTGAGCTGGTCGCCTTTGCTCCAGTTGTTCGAAATGGTTTTTTCGTGGAGGTTTTCACTAAAATATAGTTAATTGCTGATCACTAATGTGGCCGGCAACTGTGTTCATGTTAAATACGCTCACAATGTTTATAATCGAACATGTCGTTCGTGGTAAATCTAGGCTGAAGGATGAGAACCGATTTCGAAACAAATTGGTCCGCGATCTTAAAATGATTATACCGAACATGTGTGCTCGAACAATCTTATTCAAAAACTCTTAAATCGTAATAATTAAATCGTATCGAAAAATGTTGCTCAAATCCTGTAAAATTAAAAAGAAGCACAAGAACGCACTTGATGACGCAAACTTGAAACAAGAAACCGGTGAGCAAGCTGTGTTGATATCATCCGAAGAGACTCAACATGTGAATGGTGTATGGAAATGCGCTAAATGTATTGAGGTAACTGTAATATTGTGTTTTGCTTTATTTTTGCCTGTATTGTGTACTACGGTGTTACTAAAGTCACTATTGCCAGCTATAAGTACGCAATTTGCTAAACTATATCTATACTTTTATAAATATACTATTGTCAAAATTGAAATTTGTACTAACTTTGAAATTCTCTATAGTTGTGTAGCAAGTTAAATATAAAAACATCCTAACTGACGTTACTTACATATAAACGGAAATGTGATGTAGAAGAATGAACTCGGGTGGAGAACAATAATATTAGATTTCAATCCAAGTCAGTCTTAGTTCTGACTCTGCTAGGTTTCAACAGTTCTTATTAGAACTATCCAACATTGCCATTCACCATGGTAAATGTGTTTCACTTAGCTGTATTCAAATATGTCACAACGACAAAATCTTTATTGCGAATGTCAACTCCACCTCCATAGGCGCTGTCGTTTCCATTTCATGTTTTTTGTTATTGGCATTGCTATTCTTATTACTGATACTATGCTGTTACTATTACTGATGCTATTGCTCTTTCCATTATATTAATAATAATATCATGAATAATAAAGGTTTTATGTTCTGTGCGTACAGGTTCTTAACAAAGAGTTTTATGCACTCCAAGCCTCCACCGACAAACATATCAACGAACTTCAGACCACAAGCAGCGACGCGATGAAAAAACTATCCATTTACGAGAAACTGGAACAAGAATTAGATGACGTCATATTGCAAGCAGCTGAATGTTAGTATATTTTATGATTATTTATGTAAGTATTAATTTGTTATTAAGATAGGTGAGTGATCCCCAGTTATGCAGTGAAATGGTGTTGAATATATGGCACACAAATATTATGACTAGAAAATATAACAGCATGGAATATTAAAGTTAGGATTTTATCTTTTCTGCGAATATGATTTCTGATTAACAATGTTGTGGCCTTCTTTATATTTATGGTGTTACTTGAAAATTTGCTGTGGAGTAATACTTATTGTTAATCTTTTGGCAGGAAGTTAAAAATTTTAAAGTTCATTTTGTATGTGATATTTTTAATACACCGTCATATTAATGACGACTGGAGGCTTTTTATTCGTAAAAGCTCTATAATCCCTTTTTAAAATATATTTTGTCATGGATAAGGAAATTCATTCAGGTCACGAGATCACCAACAAATTTGGCCCATTTCTCCAAGCCAATGTAACTTTGGAAAACCAACATTGCAAAACTTTAGTTAAATCACCATCCTCTATACGTTTTTTGTGGGGTTTATAATTACATCTCTGCTATTTTAAGAAGGTTGAGGTCATGTGACTTGTTAGTGCAAGTCACCCATTACGTTGGCATTCCCTTGGACTTTCGCTCAGCTTCACATAGCATGAAATGCTTTCAGTAAGTTTGCGTACAGGTAGGTGTTGTTGAATGGTCGCCTGCAAACCATCTTATAATGATTTAAATCGATTTATATGTTGTAGGAACTGTCACTAGGGAACATACAAGTGAAATTTAGATTCATCATATCATTCATCAACTTCTGATTGTATCTAGGAGCTAGTGTGCTTCAGCATGAAAATTTTAAATAAACAATTCCATGTGGTGGAATGAAAAACATGTTAATATGATATCGGTCATTAATTAAAGATGAGCTGATATCAGTCGTGTCAAAAGATCAATGGGAACACAAAGAAAATTAACTTCTTAAATTGTTAGACAATGGATAGCAGTCAATCATCGAATATTCCCCTAACAAATGCCAACTAAAATGCCCACTTGTATTAAAACTCTAACGCTTTTCTAATGAATTGTGTCCTTATTAATGTGGGTCCATTAAGTGTCTTCTCTCGGTTCTATTGTCGTAGACAAACTTGATCGATCATTTTGTTGAGTAATTGTAGTCAGAACTGTTACGTTATAGCAGATTAACATCAAGGTTTACGACAAATTGTGAGCAACTAAATTGTAATTGAATATAATTTTTCCTACTTTACACCCCCACTTCTCAGCGGTGAATTTGTTTTCCAGGATTTCAGGCTTTTCGACTAAATCTAACGACGCTAAGAATAAGCCACAGACTGTGTAGATCATCCTCTTTTAATCCATGGGGATTAAAAGAACATGACCAACATTACTCTTTGCGTACATGGGTTATCACATGTAACTTTGCTGTTTCTTTCTTATTTAAGCATGTTTAAAATTATTTCTAACAGTGCTTGCACTGCACTCCTGTGACAAAGTGCTGTACTTAAATTGTTCATCAATTCTATAGTAGAGAATGAAGTGGACGCCGAAAGAGTACTTTTTGCCTATGGTTACGGTGCAAATGTTCCTAGTACGGCCAAAAGAAGAATGCAACAAAGGTATTTTGAGTTTTTATCAATAATTAGTATCAGACTAAAGATCAGTTTGTAAGTTCGAAACTTGTCGAAATTTGTTTAGAGGGATTAATACTGGTGCAGATGTTGAATGTTATGCTGATATATAAGATTTTTGAGATTGATTAATAATTCATGAGATAATCTTTCAGTGAAAGGCAGGAAAAGTTACATGATCACTCTTTCTACTATGATGATTGTTTGATATGTAAATGAGGATGACAAGCACTTTAAGTCATAAGGATTTTTGTTTTCCACTAAACTCATACTTTCCTGACAATGCCAATACAGAGCGCTACAAAACCGTGTCGGGGACTTCGGTAATTTCAAAAACTCCAATTTTGAAGGCCGTTTCCTTGCGTTTGGTACGATTTCTATCCTTTCAGTTAACAAAATATTGTATAACTTTTGACTACAATGGAATATTGTAAAATCCCGTCACGCTTTTTTAACACTGTATATCGGGACTCCCGGGAAAGAATCAGTGTACTGGAACACAATAATCCTTTTTACATAAAACCCTGGAAAGGCGATCACTTCGTTCTTCTGGAGGCGTCTCGCCAAAGTCGCCAAATTATTAGAACTGAAAATTATTAGTATATTCTTGTGGCAATCTTAATAGGCTTTAATTTCGTACATGAGTTAACGTACTACGATGTAATGCGGATGCGCTATATCATTTAGACTGGACACACCCTTCAAAATACTCGTTAGCCTTAACTGAATGAAAGGTGTATACATATACATGTATACAGTATATATATATATATATATTCTCTTTCAGAATCATCCTCAGGGTAATATGAAACGATAAATTCATATTTAACCTACACTGCTGAAGTCAACTGAAAAAGT
>JBAHVQ010000127.1:1798050-1819657 GCA_036872915.1 Nanipora kamurai
TTTCAGGGCTGTATCAGTACTGATACAATAATTACATACCAACACGCTGCTAAAATCTGTCGGTTTTTCAGGGCTGTATCAGTACTGATACAATAATTACATACCAACACGCTGCTAAAATCTGTCGGTTTTTCAGGGCTGTATCAGTACTGATACAATAATTACATACCAACACGCTGCTAAAATCTGTCGGTTTTTCAGGGCTGTATCAGTACTGATACAATAATTACATACCAACACGCTGCTAAAATCTGTCGGTTTTTCAGGGCTGTGTCAGTTTGGTATTACAATGTGGAAACGGCTTAAGGGTTGCGTACTTCGAAAAATAACTATACGAGAAACTGACGTTCGGAGCGAAGGTTCTTCGTCAGATTGAAACATAAACTGAAATCACAACTTAGCGAGCTTTTTTATGTAGAGTACTCGTGTGACAATACAATACCCAAACAAAGGCAAATAACAATAGCAATAACAAAGCAATTAATGAAATTGCACATGCTCCTCAAGCTTATAAAGTCAGAAAAGATTTCTCAGCTCCTAACGGGAATCGAATTCGTAACCTTCTGATCACCAATTAGATGCTCTAACCCTTGAGCTATGTGGAGTCAGATGGTAGAGCATTGGTTACTAGTTATACTGGTTCGTATTTGACATGTGTAATGCTAACCGCAGTCTCGACAAGTCACGTAGTCGAAGCTTCAGGCCATACGCAATTTCAATCTACACAAACCAAGCTGCCACAAGCCACGCAAACATTTGCCTATACACTTAATTAATGAGATATTATTAGGGAAAGTCATTTCCTATTTTAAAACAGTCTGTTTGATTTCATAAATGACTGCCTACGCAGCAATTTGTTTATGATACTGACTGTTGATATAACAATACCACCGTATCGTCCTGAGCGTTAACTTTCAGGTACGAGACCAGAGTTCAATCGCTGTACAGATGACCGACCATCGATGGTTTTCACAGAAGTCATATTGATGTACCGTAACAATATGATTTTTAGTTACTGTTAGATTCTTTCATTGGGTACACTAGTATCGCTGCCATATCATTTGTAATTTGAGTCTCTACATTTTACATTTATTTTTTAGATCAATTAGCTGCTATAATAGCGTACCTGTGAAAAGAAAGCCACTTGATATCATCACTTAAAACAACTCCTGATGTCATCAACAGTTCGGCAAAGTCCTCAACTTCAATTCCATGCTCCTCATGCTGTTTAAACTTAATTCCAGAACGATCTAGTAGTTCAATGGACTCCTGGGCATACATATCTTCCCTAGCATCAAACATTAAGATTTTTAATATTACTAAAATAATACCATAAAAATAAAATTTTTCGTTAAAACATCATTTTGGGGCATACTAACACCTGAAATTTTATATGTTTGGTAAGTCTATAAACTGTTTAATTTATATATAAAAGTCATGCGATCGCGGCAAAAGAATAATCAGGTTTAAAAAGGGGTGGCGGCGCGCTGAAAGCGCCTATATGTAGATCTGCCACTGCAGTACAAAAGCAAACTAGATGGCTTTTCTAGCAGGATGAAAACTAGCCCGGTTAAGAGATGCAAAACTCGTTCAGATAGCCAGAACATGACAATACGCGACAGTGATTCGGACTAATTTTGTTGCGGATCCAAACTTATTCTGTACCGTGTAAACAGGCCTTGGACTGCTATGCAAATTGCTTACTGAATAATATCAAATAAGATGCATATCATGCTGTTTGCTACTCTCAAACATTTTAGTACACAATCCTACATTTTCGCATGATAAGTGAAGAAATTTGCATTAACACTACTACTTTAAAATCATATCATTGTTCATTTCTATTCACCTCATAATTTTAAAAAAAGAAAACAACCCATAATCCTTTGCAAACAGTAAACACTATCTTGTTAAAGTCATTTCGAAAAAAAGAGTTTCAAGAATATTAAATTGGAAAAGAAAGATCGTACCTAATTTGATTTATATTAACATATTAAACATTCTTTGGTTCACATTATGGCTAATTTAATTTTGCATGGAATTGTGGATTAACGTACAACTGTCAACTTCTGTTTATCTAGTATCGGTAAAATAGATTCCAGAGCACAAAATAACCTCCGGCTACCGGTCAACAGACGGCGAAAAATCAGAGATCGTGGACGAAATAAAATCTTTGATGGCGATTTTTGAAGGATGAAGTTTCATTTTTTAAATGCGTCTCGATTTTTCGTTTGCGAAATTTTACCACTACTTATTTCGTCAGAGCTTGCCTCGAGAACTGCAAGTGAACATAATTCGGTGCCCAAATCTACTTTTCAAACTGGTAAGGGAATAACAAAGCGTAAAATGGCTTCTACAAGATCTCGCTACCGCTCAAGAGTTTGTTCACAGAGCTCTTTGTAATTTCTGAAAATAGCTCACGATCTAGCCGATGAAAAAATTTACGTTATTTTGCGCCTGAGATACTGTGATAAATTCACATCTATCATGCCCAATAATGTTTAGAATTATCCACTGTACTTTTTAAACTGAAAATGTATCATTAAATCTTTCCTAGCAGGATGGCTCCACATGACAAGTAAAATCATGTGGCATTAGTCAGAGTAAAATAACACAAGGCTGTTCATGCAGGCAAAGTGATCATCATCATCACCATCATCATAATTATCATCATCACCACCACCATCATCATAATCATCATCATCATCACTATCACCACCATCATCACCATCACCACCATCATCACCATCATCATAACCATCATCATCACCACCATCATCACCATCATCATCATCATCACCATCACCAAGATCATCACCATCACCACCATCATCATCACCATCATCACCATCACCACCATCATCACCATCACCACCATCATCACCACCATCATCATCACCATCATCATCATCATCACCATCACCATCACCATCACCACCACCACCATCATCAACACCATCATCACCACCATCACCATCATCACCACCATCACCATCACCATCACCATCACCACCATCATCACCATCATCACCATCACCATCATCACCACCATCATCACCATCACCATCATTATCACCATCATGACGCCCAAAGTCGAAAATTTTAAGTTCGCTTCGGTGCAATTGTGCATGGAAATTTCGAGGTTTTGCAAATCTACGCGCACGCTCGATCCTATTGGCCAGAGCCGCATAGAGTCGTAAGGGCTTCAGCGATATATTTTTTGTTCTTTTTGGTTGTGGTTGTATGTTTGTTTTCCGTGACAATTGCTGTATATTCAGACGTATTAAAAGGACGATAACTATGCGTTGTGTCCCACAACATGTCCAACATGTCTATTATCTCGGAGAAAAAGGTATCACCGATCGGAAAGTAAATAGGATTCGGCCATTCCAGAATAATAGTGAGTGTTGCTCGATCCAACAGCATAAATTGGAGGCGAACAGCAACGTTGATGTATTGGTATCCGTTGAGTCAATTGTTGGTGTGGTAGCCGATCCGCCCAGATGCGTCGCCGAAAACATCCAGCTGAATGTAAGTCTACGGAAGAAGCATTTTCAAAGCCAAGCCGACTGTACTTGGTGTAAGACAACGAAGGCATGGAGCGCTGTCCCGTGCCTTTCTGCGATCATTCTGAATTCGCCAGTCGTCGAGGTCGTCGAAAACACGTCAACGTCAAACATGACTGGTACTTGTATTTCGGCCGGAAGCCGAACGCCGACATGGCAGAATCGATTCACGTGCCCACCAGCAAAGCAACGAGCGAACGGACGCAGGTAGCGTGCTGTTCAACCGAAAATGAATTTACTGGATCATTCTCGCTGTGGCTGCAGAGTACGACGGGGGGAAGGAAATCTCTAAGCTACTGATAGACTTTCTCGACAAACTCGAATCTTATTGGGTGTCTTTGAAGCAGCTGCAGACGGTCGTTTCATTTCACATACAACGATATCTGGGGGTTTTAGGAAAGTACAGAAACAGCCCAACGTTGGTCACTCCAAGGGAACTGACGTTTGCCACACGATTTGTTGCAGTGTTTATCATATGTTTGTCAAGATTAAAGGCTGTCGTCCCATGACCTTTCAACACTAGTCGGTGAAAATATTCCAAAGTGCTAAGACTAATGAAGGAATGATAGATCAGAGAATATTTAAAATGGTTCGGAAGTACGGTTTCAATTCTCTCTATTTCGACCATGTTACCGTAAATGTTGTAGATAATTATCCTGAACACTTAAGACCGCTTCTGCACCCAACATGCGATTATGGTATTTCAGGCTATCGGCACACACATTCCACCTACCAGGTACCGGCAAATCATAGAAACGGAAAACTCCACCGTCCTTGAAGCGGATGAGTAGAAATTTCCGAGGACCAGAAGCAATTCTCCAACGCTGTCCGGAAACATTATCAGAAGAAACGTTCCCGCGAAGTCGCTATTAAAGCACGTTCATGCACGGAAAAACTGAGAAGAAGCAAAGGAAAGGTAACGGACGAACGGGTTGAAGAACGACTGCGTACGAAGGACACATAACTTAACCATTGATGGAACAGACACTATAAACAGTGTTTAGACTGTCTATTCCATCAAGGGTTAGGGTCAAGGTTATGCTGGGGCCAGGCAACAGTTTAAAGCTCTTTATTATTATACCAGTGATGGTATAGTATTTAAGACTGGTCCCATCAAGAGTTAGGGTCAAGGTTGTGTTGGGGTCAGGCAACAATTTAAAGGCTATTTGTCTCATGATGATTCACTGATATTTGCATTAGGCTCGTACATTAGCTCTGTTTGTACTAATAATGTTTATGGGCATATTGAATCTAACTTGGGTGACAAGGTTATGGACATGAGAAATTTGTATGATAAACTGGAAAAGCTATCAAAATTTATTGATGTTGTTAGTTATCAGTTACAGGACATATGATTATATGACAAAGTTGGAGAACAATGTTCAACTACTGTACTTGTTTATTTTTTTATTTGAATGGTTTACTTGCTTTCGTTTGTCTTTCAAATGAAGTGTTCCTGAATTGGGACTACTCAGTTCCTAATACAAGAACTAAAGAAAGGGAACACATGGAAAGGAATGAGATAATCAGATCCTGTTGAAAGTGCATGCTAATTGTCCCAAAACAACGAACATCTAGATCCAATTTTGAGGAACTACAAAAGAGGAACAATTAAGTCATTCCCATTGTAGGTCCTTTCCTGAGTGTTCCAAAATTCAGAGCACTTAGGTCTGAAAAAAGGAATGAAATGTTCTCAATTGGTCAAAGGAACAAGATGTTCCTTATTCCTTCATTCCTCTTCCCTAGAGGAACATGGATCATTGGTTCTGTCTTGCAATTGGTACAAAGACATTCTTTGTATGTGTTCTGATTTCCAAAACAAATACGTGCAAATTGAAAACTGAAGAATACTTTTCTTTCTTGTTTTAACTTGCTTGAGCAAACGATATTTTTACACTGAAAATAAAGACCTGATCTATTCCTGCATTTGTCATATTGAACGTTAAGTGTAAAACCAATGCATTGGCTTGCTTGTGACAGAGAAAAGGGAAATAAATTTAGGGAAATGTTAATCTGCATCATCCTCATCATTACCATCACCATCACTATCATCATTGACATCATCATCATCATCAACATCATCATCATTATTAAAGTGAAAAATTGGATGGAATTTAAAATTATGTGTTAAAATATGGCTTACGTCAAATTAAATTTGAAGTTAAATTGCCATGTTCCTCCACCAGGTGGTTGGTTGCCATTGTCATCATAAAATGTCAGTCCTAACTGTATGATCTTCAGTAAGTCCACATTGCATCTCAAAAGCTGATACTGATAGTCTGAAGTACTTTTAAATTCACCAATTGGCCTAGCAACCACACCTGGAAATTCAGTGTCCTGAAATTACAACAATCAGATACAGCAGCTTTGTGGAATATTAACAGAAATACAGTAAAAAGCTACAAGATAAATGCACCAGGCTAAGGAAAATAATGTGCTAATTTTCACATACAATAAATCTTCAAACTTTTGACAAAACTGCCCAATGATGCTCATGAAGTCATGAGCTAAGATAAATAAAGCAAGCAAAATGACGTAAAAACCCCTGGGGCCTTTACTGGGTCCTCCCCTCTTTGGTTAACTGATCGATGTTTTGAAATAGCAAATGACTATTCATCAATTACATCTTGTTATACAGTTTATTGATTTTTTAATCTTATTGGTCATCTTTTTGTCACTATAAAATACCTTTTTTTACTACTTTTTTACCATTTTACATTTCACTCTGAGGCCTCTGCTCAAAACATTATTTTCTGTAAATTTAAGTTCTAGCAGTTTCCCAACCCTTTTGATTGTCTAAACCCCACACAGCTGGGTCACAAATACCATACATTACTTATTCAACAGATGCATGTGAAGGTTTATGCTTATGAACTGTTTTTGGAGATGTGAAGCATTTGAACCAAGAAAATGTAAAGAAAAAATTAAAATTTGTTGCCTGAAATATCACATTGCTGACTGGAACAGATGAACGTTTCTCAGAGTGGTGACAGTTGCACACGCTCCAGAAATCCAGCCACAACATGATGATGGAGATCACAGGTCACTCTAACATTTTAGTAAGTAAAAATTTGAAACAAATTTGGTTGTTGAACTCCTTCCTGGCTGTACAGGTCCTCAGTGACCTATGAAGACTTCAGTATTTGACTTTGGCTAATGCCAGATGATTTTACTGGTCAAGGGGAAAGCCCTTGGCCAGGAAAGGGTCAAAGACAAGGTCATTCGCAATTTAAGATGTACAAACATTTGCTGATCAGGATACACCCTGGATGGTGGATAAGCTTAAATGAAAACTTATCAGTTGTAGTATTAAGTGTTAGAGACATTTATATGTATTTACAATGTACATACCATGGCAACATAATGATAATTGACTACTATTTCCCTCATCTTTGTAAATTCTTCTTCCAAATTTTCCTGCCATACTTCAGTTATTGTATTACCAGCAATTGTTCCTGGCATTTTGTCTAGATTCTTTTTTTGTTACCTTTCAAAAAGCCATGTTTGCACCTTTTTACCCATGTGACATATAAAGTCTGATAAAACCTAAGAAAAATTAAACAAGACTGAGCCTATATATATTTATCTATAAAATAAAATTTTAAAAACATGCATAATAATTGATAATATATTAATAATTGATTGAAAGCTAACTTTTTGTAACTTAATGCAAACATGAAAAAGCTCAAGAAAAGAACCTGAACTGCAAGGAAGATTTACTCATTTATGACAAATACATGTACAGCATAAGAGGGCTATTGGTGCCATCTCTATGGGCCATTTCATAAAGGAAACAGCAATCCATTTCCTGTGTTCCAATCAAGTTAGAGAAATACCACTAGAAGTTTAGAAGAATTCAAAACACTGGTCCCTTGCTCTTCTGATTTCACAGTAATTTTTTCAATTTCCCAAATTTTTACTGACCATACTGGATAACTGGATGGAAACACAAAAATTTTTTTCTGTTTTAACAATTATCACTTATTTACTGGGCCTGAGGGAAACAGTGTGTTTTGTGGCCTTGAGACTGCCATTGTAGTTTGAGGCGATGCCGAGGGCAACAACGGCGATCAAGGGGCCACAAAACACACTGCTTTCCCGAGGGCCCAGTAAATAAGTGTTTTATTATATACCAATAGTCAAAGAAACAAAGTAAAGAACAAGTGAACAAGCGAAAATTTAAATTTCAATAAAGTTATCAAATGTTTAAAAAGCATCCAATTTATGTGAAAAAGTACACAAGGTCGTCCAAAGGTTGTGTCTTCACGTGATGGTGCACGTGATTTTTTCGTTATTCCCCAGTCGATAACGTATTTTTTCCTTCTCGTGCTGTTGCGAGGGAGACAGCCCAATTTGGTCTCTCTCATGTGATATGCTCTCGACCAATGAAACACTAGAAAAAGAGGACTTTGACTATTGGTATATAATAATAATGCATGTTGACTCACTAATAAGACAACTAACACATTGGATACATATCTTGCATGCAATTCGTATTCATCACATTACCTTGTTAAGGAAATAGAAAGATACAGTTAATCCTTCAAAATGGTTTTATTGCTTTGCTCAACTCAAGTATAATTTGTGACCACACACGGAAAAACGTACGTTAATGTTTTCCAAAACGTCTTACAAAAACTGTTTGCAGACTGTATGTTATCAGTTTAAACGTTTTAAGAAACCGTTTACACGGCATGCCGAACCATTTGGAATTTATAATGTACTGTTTAAATGGTTTACCAAAGCCATTTTAACAATTTAACAAAACCGTTTTAATGGTTTCAGTAAACTGTTAAAATGGGTATTTAAAACTGTATAAAGGTTAACGAACATTTTTTCGTGTGTGGTCACATTTTATAATTATTGTTTTTAATACATGTAAATGTGGCAAAAAGTTAATATTTCATAATATGTCAGAAATAATTTCGGGACTTATAACATATTATAATTTAAGTACAAATGAGCAATTATACTGTAAGATAATTTTAGAAGTAAGTGAGTTATATCAGTTAACTTAGGGATAAAATACTTGGATAAAAACCCAACAACTCAAAGACCAACTAATAAAAAACCGGCTTTTGTAATCAGTTTATATCCTATCATATGACAGATAATCTTATTCAGGGGAGATATTATCATGGCTGACTTTGTTTAAGGGATTAATACCATAGATTTATTTTTTTATAATTTGCTCTGTTACAGTATATACAGAATTTGATCAGATGTCAATTGCAGATATCTGACATTTTTTATCATTTCCATAATTTTTCTGGTTAATTCAATGAAGCAATGTTCATTTTACAACACCCATTACATCAATCACACATACATGACTAGATACATACATATATACACACATACATATGTACATAATAAGTACATCTATAAAAGGATAATTATAGGAGATGATAAGATTGCAATTTATCTTTATAGAGTTCAGTCAGAGATGTCTTAAACAGATCCACACTGAAAACAGTCTTCAAACTTTGTGGCAAGCTATTCTGCAAATTGTTAGTTCTGGGAAAGTAGGAAAACCTCTAGTAATTTTAATTATGCTATGTCATGTCATGATAATTGTTTTTATCAAAATAACAAGTTCTGTAACTAGAGGAAACAGGTACAAAATAAGATTGGTTTTGGTATTTTAAGGCCAGATCTAGATTTTTGAAGCAGTTGCAAATCAGTGATCCCTCTTTGGAATTTGAGAGGAAGTAGATCTAGAACAATGAATCTGTCCATGCATGTGATCTCCCTGGTGGGGAACTTCAAAATGATCTTACTTGCTCTTTGCTGTATATTTTTAAAACATTGTCGATGTTTGGATGTATACAGTGACCATAAATTCGAAGTATACTCAAGTTTAGGTCTTACCACAGAGCAACTGTAATAGCTTCCTTGTGTCTATTATTTTGCTGCCATAGACATGCTTCAGACATGCAGAAATCTCAATACTTATCCATCAAAATATTAAATATTGTCAAAAAAATTCAGACTTGAAGGGTATAATTTTTCTGTAGACAGTGGACATTTTGATACCTTGAATAATCCACACCAGATGTATTCACCTGAACACATGCAAGTAATCTTGACTTTTTGACAAGGCTACTGTTCTGGGACAGGCTTGTAATTTATTCTAAACAGAGCTTTGCTGAAAAATTGATGTGATGATGAACCAGGCAGGTACCCTAATTGTAAAATAGAAATCAGTGCCCAGCAGATCACACAAGCTAAGCCACAATAAAACAACTAAAGACTTTTTAAAGCTTGGTCTTAAATAATCGTAATTATAGTATCATGTGTTACCTATCCTACATTGTACGTACTAATGTACAGTTGCCAATCACTCTTTACCCTTATGAGGCCCCTTGTTAACCAGTATCAATGTTGACCATCTTACCAGGGGCTGGGATAGTTGGTTGATATCTACAGACTATGTTTTTCCATTAATAGTGGAGTTCATAGTACGAAGTACTGCAAACCAAGAGTCTGGGGTGTGCCTAACAATCAACAACAATCCATCGGCAGGTATTAATTTTACAATCGATTGGTCATTGGTTGGTTAAAAATGATCAACAACGATGACATCACTGTTACCGATTGCTTCCCATTGATCGATTAAGTTTCCGATCACTGATTTTCATCCATCTGGCAATGTACATACGCTTGCATCATATCATTAGAATAGCAGCTTACTACCGCTAATAGAAGTGAAGGAAAACGTCGCGTTTCTTGATTTTAAAATCTCAGAAAAACAAACGTTCTAGGTTTTGTAAGAACAAGAAAATGGTGAATCAAAATGTAGTCATATCAACAAATTTTGATTAATGCTTTGTACAGCAATCATGTAGACATAATTCAATTTCAATTTTACCGAAACAAAATGGCGAAAAAACAGTAAATTGTCACATACTCCAGCTCCACGATCGTATGAAAACCAACCTTATATAAACCAGAATATAATCAAAAGCCAGCAAATAGGGTTTTTTCTTGTTTTAAACTTTTCTTTGTCTTCCTATTTTCGATTTCATTCACGATTCTCTCGTTACTCAACCTTCCCAGACTTCCAAAGGCGAAAACTCTCGCCAGTCCCACGACAGATTGACACAAATGATGTTATACTTTTTACTTTTGTTGTCTTCGTGCTGGACGAAACATATGAAAGCAATGAGTGAAAGCCTGTTACAAGAAACATGATGACAAGATGGGGAAACTGTTGAACTTTATAAACTTTTTGATAGGAGCTGTGCAGTGGCTTCCAGTAATTTTCATTTTTGGGATTGTTTTGTGGTCCTATTATGCCTATGTCGTTGTCCTCTGTATAGGTAAGAAACAGCAATTTGGTTAGTGCCATAGCGTCCAGACTCCAGGACATTCAAGATGGTAAAACTTTACAAGACGCGGAACATTATCAAATTCTTTAATTTCTCGTACAATTTCAATTAACGTACGTATGAAACCTGTCGGGTATATTCCAGCAAAATGTTCCGCTTTCTCAAGAATTCCCAAGTTTCTGTCGATTCGAATACATTCTTTAATAAGTGTAGAGGGCAGATGTTTGGCAACCTTTTTCCTACTTGGATTTTAGAATAATGTATGAGGACCACATATCAGCTAGCGTTGCAATTTTTTTCAAGTAATTTCTGCCCAAGAGAACTTAACCAAATTACGGAAGTGGCAGTATTTGATCACTAGCTTGAATTTCATCTTTGAAAGAAACCACCGAACGTTGACTACAAAATGAAGTTTAAAGGCATTCTGTCGAGTTTATATAAAATTCGAAATTCCCAAAGTACGTCTCATCAGAAAGAGATTTTGACTTTCAGTAACCCTTTCTTGTTTCAAGATGTCGCCCCTTGAGAAGTAAATCATCTGACATCCTGAGTAAAATAATAAACGGCAGATTTGAGTAAGAAGAGGTTTACTTCTTGGTAAAAAAATGTTACTCTTGTCCCGAGGTACCAAAAAGTTTCATATTTTGGCTTGGGTTAAAAAGTTGGCCAATCACATTTTTAGTCTACATCACCCTATTGAGGACATGAAGAATTTCCAGGGTCCCTGGAAAGTTATTGGTGAAAATTCCTATAGAGTGCCTTGTGTCATAAACACAAAAATTCCAGTGGAGCTCAAAACAATTTTCCATAATTCCAAGGAAGGTTTTTGCTGAATGAGAAAAAAAGTGTGGTGGCTAAGACACAGTTGAAATCCAAAGGGGAAGGTTTGGTTGGACAAGGTGAAAATCCAATGATGGGGATTAAAATGTGATAGAAATCCAGGGGAATGGAGTGGTAGAACCAGATGAAAATTTGTGTAGGAGGAGTTAAAAACCACTGTGGAAATGCAATGCATGGGTTAAAGTAAAATTGTAAATCTACAGAAGGGGGTTGTTTATAACCAATGTCCTCAATAGGGAGGAGTGTGGATAAGAGAACAGAGAGGTGACTCCCTCGATTAACTTTTGTTTGGGGATTGGAAACTAAATATGGATTTGCTGCATGAATAGTTTGTCTAGTTGTTATTCCATCCTGACCAGAGGGTGAGTGTCAACATTAATGCAAGTATTAAAGTTCTGAGTGTAAGCTTCAGTAAATTTCTTTAAACTTTTTATCTAAAGCAAACAGGATAATAATACATGTAAAATGATCTAATTTTCAGAAACAGAAGTTGTTGATATTTCAAGGGTTGTCAGTACCTCCTTTACTAATTCAAAGCTACATATTACACTTAATTTTCAAAACTTCCACTTAATTTTTAAAATCCACTAAATTGTTGGTGAAAGCTTTTCTTGGCAACCTCATTATGAAAATTCATTCTAGTCAGTATCAATTTACCAAATCTATAAGAAATATATATAAATGTATAAATTGGAAATGTATATCCTCTTGACAGAGAACTTCATCAGGTAATAACTGGCTGGTATTGTTAGCTCATATTTTAAAGGACTATGCCTAGGCCTTGTTCTCAAATGTACACAACTCTTTACCATTGACAAACTGGTAAAGTTGGACTTAACTCAACTTTATAGTTATCCTGGTATTCACAACAGACTGGCAGATTACTTTTATTTTCTGGCAGATTACAAAGAAAATTTCTTTGTGATGGTATAGCTGACATGCCCATGAGTGTGAGTTATGTTCAATTTCAGCAGGATGGTGGTGGTATCATAAAGAGATGCTGGCATACAGTACAGTAGAACCAGGCATAACAGTTTTGTAAGGCCAAAACAGTTACAGAACTGCCTAAAATTTAGATTGCTAGACATAATGTTTCAAGTGGAGGTCCTATGTCATAGTTTTATGTGCCTCGGCATGAGCATGTACATGGTTGCAATTAACTTATGATGATTCCCAAATCATGATAAACTTTTAAGTGTGAAAAGCACAGTATCTAACTGAAATTGTGATGCAGAGTTCAGTTTTTATCTCCCTAAGCAAAAAGGAGATGAGTGAGAAAAAAAGAGCCATCATTCTACCAATACAAAATGCTCTCTAAACAATCAGTCTTCCTTAGTGATATTTTGAAGGTAAAATGTTATGCTTCTAACTTCTCCTTTTTATGACAAATGCCCATGCAGCCACACCCAATTCATCAATAGAAACATTATAGTTTCTGCTTTGCAACATGTTTAAATCACATTGCTAAAGCAATTAAACCTTAGTGTACAATAAACTTTGGTATTTTGGCCTTCTTACTGGCTTTTGCTTTTGTGTATATCCTGTGCTGGACATTAATATTCTTAATAATATTAGCATTATCCATGCAATGAAGAACCACTTTATCTTCCAGTTCCATCAATCAAATTTAAGTTTAGTTGTTTATTTCTTGAATAGTGCTGTTCACTTGCTATGACTTACCTGATCTATCCTACCTACTATTCTGAATTACTGGTAGTTCTCTTTTCTCACATTCATTTTCTAAAAAACACACATTTAAAAAAAGACAGCTCTTCAAGTTTTTGTGTCATTAAAGATATGTTACCATATTTCACTGAATATAAGTAATATTTTTGACCAAAAATCATGATATTTTACAATGTCCTGAGTGTAAGTTGAGTCCCTTAAATTAAATAGTTATGAGACACAAAACAGTATTTGCAGATACTTTAATAACATAGCAAATCTTTAAAAACAGGACAGGGGCCACAACACAATTTTAAAAGTGAGGAGGCCAGGATTTACCTTCAAATATGCATTTTTGCATATTGATGTGTTTACAATATGAGGCATGTTGATGTGTTTACAATACAAGCATGATGTTCAGAATAAAATGTGTCATACACACCTATGCATCAAGTTGTTAGCAATGTGCTGATTGGCTATTCTTGTGTTTTCTTGAACGTCAAGATTGAGAATGTCCATTTTGGGTTTATTTTTTATTCTTAATTTTCTATCCTTGATTTCCTTAAACTCTCAGCTGGCTTTTGATCAAACCCACTTAGTGTTAAAATCAGAATGGGTCATCTTATACTTTTAGTTTCACATGGCCACACTGCCACAATATATTTGACCTACAGTTCATAATTGTTTTTCATGTTAATTCTTGTTCTTAACTTTATAGGTATTGTAAATAACAACATTGAAAGAGGTATGCAATTTACTATTATAAAGTAGCACATACTACCGGTAATAATAAGCACCAAGCTCTGACATGCTAGTCTCCTTGTTTGGATTGTAAATTCAATTACATCCTTGAGACGCAAACTTGTAGTCAATAAACCTATAGTATGAGGCTTCTGTATTAGAAGCTTTAAATAAGCTATATATAGAAGGCGAAAGGGATGTTGGACACAAATTTTTGATAAACTACTTTTCTGTTTTCAACAATGCCAAGTTTGTAGTCATTTGGCATATGTTTTTCACTAGACTGAGCCTGTGAAAGCAAATATACTGTATCATCAAGTGACATCAGTTACTATGATGAAACTGGATATGTCTGTAGAATTTTTTTTTATTTTTTACCCATAGACATATTTAGGCATATTTCACCATGTAAAATGTGATAAAAATGATAACAAAATAAAACATTTTATTAACATTTAAGAAAGTGTTTTATATTCTTTATAACTTTTACCATTTTTATCTCACAATTTTTTTTACCATTGTTATTTTAGTTGTGTACCTCCTGTTTTATCATATTTTTTTCATCCTTTTCCTGTGGTCATACTGGAAGACGATTCTTACCTCTCCTGGACGAATTCCAACACAGGTATTAAAAATTTGTGTTAAATTAATCAGTTAAGAATAACTTCTACAAGAAATGGAGACTTGCCATATTTAATATGTTTGCAGGATAAAATTATCAATATTTGCCATGTTTCTTGTACTATGTAATAATGTCAATTGTAATACAGTAGGTTTCATTCTGACAAATTTTGCTTGAGCTGTTTAGATAAAAGATGCCAAGAATTATAGTTATTGTATTCAGATTCCAGCAAAGGAAATACAGCCATGGAAGTAAAGGGGGCAATGGCCCCATTGGAGAGAAAAATTCTTTATACCAACAAAAGGAGTTTTTAACAAAAAAAACTCAAGAAAAAAAATTCATTTGCTCCATGACCTCCCACCCAGGGAAGAAAATTTGTGTTTTTAACTTTGCTCTCTTTCAGAAATCGCGGCTGCTCCCACTGATGACTATGCAATGCTACTATTGGTTTGTCATACAGGTCCTTGTTTTGAAATGAGGACAAATTGCGGTGGCATTATTTGTCACTTGAAAATTATCCTGGACTGATTAATTGGATGGGACAAGTATCAATTTCAATAGGACGAAGTATCAAAGAGAAAAGAAAATTATAAAAGACGATATCGTTTTCGGAAAATTAACAAACTTGTGAAAACGGTCTCCAGATTGGAACGTTTTGAAAACGCAACTGTATCTGTCCACGTGGACTAAAGTAAACTTCACGTGAGATATTCTAAAATTGAAGAATTTCGTATTCTCAAAATTTCAATATCGCAGATCAGTCATTCACCGTCCACACAGATGCGACATTAGGAACCTAAAGCAAGCTAGGATGAGGACGTCAATGATAAACCATACTTTTAGAATTTAATATAATCCATGATCATTGACTTCATATTGGACTCTTAATGTTTTTTTTTTGACTTCTAAAAAGCTTGAAAGATTATAAAGGTATTCTATCCAGTGGTCAAACGTTGAACTTTACCAACAGATTTTACCGCTCCATAATAAGAGAGATAAATCGCCGTTCAGAGCTTGTGAACATGTCCTGGGGACATGTTGAAACGAACGATTTTCTTGCCAAACATCGGATGGCGAGTGGTATCAGGTGGTTCCTTATAGTTTCGTGAAAAATTTTAGACCCGAACAGATGCACATAAATACTTGAACATGAATAAAACTAAACGTGATATCGAAATACGTTCTAGGCTTCGAAAAATATTTAAGAAATAGAAACTGTTTTGCCGTGTTTGCATAGCCTGATACAAACACGAGAATAAATTTGGCAGAACATGAAAGCTGTAAATGCGTAAACTCAGAAAAAGATTCAGGGGTTCAGATAAATTTTCTGAGTTCACAAGCTTGAGGAGCATGCGCAATTTCGATCTATATACACCAAATGACTAATGGACGTTCGTTAAGCTCATTCTCTCAGAAAAACGATTTCTGAGAGAACGAGCTTGACGAACGTCCACTAGTCGTCTGATATTTACCAAGCTCCCACATGAACTAAGTTCGTGTTCAACATTAAGTATATACATATAGACCAAGCTACCACATGTCACACAACATCAGCCAGTATAGTTAGAAACATTTAGTATAGCTAGAAACATTTGCTAATTTTATACGAAACTTGCAATGAAATTCCACAAGTTTGCAAAGACAATGAAGGAACACTTGAAGTGCTTTCCCTATAATTATCCATCCCGGAAGGAAGATTTTAAAGAAAGCAAAAATGTGGTAATTGAACTCTTTTTCGAAATAAATTAGATTGAACGGTAATTGGACGCTATTTCTGAATACAACTGTTGCCAAAGCAACCACCGAGACTCCTTATTTCCTCATTTGTTGGTGCCCAGAATGTATTTCAATGTGTTGTATTAAAGCTTTGTTCGTCTTTTTTCGTAATTATATACACGATTTTGGGTATCAGATTTGAATGTTTCCACTTTGCGGGAAACTGTGTAGAGCCACCTTAAAAGAAGGGCTATTGGTTTCTCTGGATAAGTTTTCCTTGTCTGGCAGAGTCATTACTAGAGGTTACAATGTTCGTCTTGACACGGTGCTATAAATGATGTTGATGGAGGCTCAAGAAAGATACTGTGGGACTATTTAATCGGGTTTGGAGCCCGTTATAACCATAATTGAAGTAAGGATTGCAAATAGGTAGTAACCGGAACGGCAGGAACAACACGAAAATGATTATTCGGATGAGTGTTTTAAACAGTCGGATTTATTTTGTACATTAACCTAATAAAACCATTGGGGTTTGTTCAACTCATCGGAATTATCACTTTACAGACATCCATTCCCGTCACTATTCTGTTATATTCCTGAATTTCATTATGGTAATCTGTCCTAACGCTGATTACCTTGATCGAGAATTTTTTCAAATATCCAATAACCTTTTTTCTTCTTATACAATTTTATGTGTTTGATCCAGTTTTAAGACTGTTATTGATAAGTTTTATTTTAATCATCAATTTTACTTTTTAGTTCCACTTATCATCAACTGATCAGCAAAGTTTTGAAGAAGCGGTAAGAAGTTCAGTTGGGTGTTTGTGGTTTTTTAGTTAAACTTAGATGTAAACTGTGGAACTGAAACTGATTTGTTACAATCAACAAGGGTGACCGTGATGATTTTGGAGCTACAGAAACATAATTACTGACGGTCATAATAACCCATTGTTCTCACTCTGCGCTATATCATGGAATGCCATGAATAGGATTAGATTCTTCAGAAAAACGGGAGCGGTCTTTTTTGATAGTAGGGAAATTACCAGGGGTAAATAATATATGCGCTAAATGGCACACTGCAATATAAAAATTATTGCAGCTAGCTTTTTAAAAGCGTTTTATCTTATATATTGAATAAAGAGTAAAAATAAACACAACAAAAGCAGCATTTTCACACGGTAAAATGAGCACTACAAATCTTAAAGAGATGATAACTAATTAGAGTTATTATACACACTAAATTCCTAAATACAACAGCAGTAGTCATAGTCAATAGACGGTGAACTTTAAAACCAGTCATTTGTGCGAAACAACTATCTTTGTGTAATCTGTGTTAATAACAATTGACTGATCACAGCTAGACGCTACTTTATCAAAATTTTCTTTTTATATTCTACACTCGTTGCAAGCTCTGGCGAAACGCTCTCACAGATTTTATTCGATTCGTTAAAGTTTTCAGACAAATTTATAGCGCCCTTCTTGCATTCAACATCTATTTCAGCCTGAGGAAAAGTACCCTGCAATAGTTCACTTGCTTTCCTCTTAAACGAAGACGAGGTGCATTTATAAGCCTTAATCCCATCAGATGACCGATGGCCTGTGGTCTCCTCAATTACTTGTTCGAGTATTCCGGCGTCATACAGTCTTGTAGCACAACTACGACGCAGAGAATGATTTGTAAAATGCCCCTTAAACCGGGCCTTTTTCATAATATACTTCACGACATTTCCTAATGTTTCCCTACCCGCAGATTTTTTACAATACCAAATCTGCCCGTTTGGTTTTGGCAAAGCTCGCAAATAAAACGCGTTATCGCTCGTAGTTGTCGGAACGTGAGATAAATATTTCTTGTAGAGCTCAACTGGACAACGCTCGGGATTTTTGAAATTCTTATACGCCCGAACAACTTTTCTTTTAATACGCAAATGGGCTAATCCACCGTTGTTATTTTTGCTGATATCCTCGTAATACTGCAAATATTCATCACCGAATTCGTCAACTTGTAACGATAGCTGCGAGTTTTTACGCCTCATGTTTCTGTGTTCTTGTCCAGCTCTTAAAGCAAATTGTATGCCGAATACATAAACTAAAGTATCTCTAAGCAACGTTGCGTTCGTGCTACCTAAGAAGCCATGCTCCCACAAATAATTTTCTCGTTCTTCTGTAATGAATTTAGCTTGCGCTGTCTCCACCCCAATGCCCTGGCCGACTCTTTCTTTCATTACAAAATTTAAAGCCGAGTTTAAATTTCTAAATACACGGGCTGTTTTGTCGATTAAATTTACATTACGCTTACACTCAACACGTATATAAGCTTGAATGCTATTTATCATTTCATATATAGTCCTCCCAGGGTATTCAGCGCCGTCTGTTTTTCTCACTTCTGCGATGAAACGTGCAAGGAAAAAGTCCAACTCGTCGTCAGACATTTCATCCAAACTTGCGTTGATAAGTGGTTCGTCACGATAGCTGTCATTGTTATAAGACACGGCATGATTTCGTGCGGCTCGCCATTCTTCGAACGTTCTCAATGCGCAACGGCACTTCTTTCGACTTGCCTCAGATCTCCAACTTTGCTCGAACATTTCGCACTTTGAAAAAGTTACTGGCTTTCGAAATCTATTCCCTACACGAAAGTAAAGGACCTTTTTAGCTTAAAAAAGAACGCGAAAATGAATAATACGATAAAACCCAGCAAACTACCTTCAAATAATTCAATGCTCTTCACGCCCACTACATTGTCAGTTTCTTTATTGGTCTCTGTGTGTCGCGCTTTCTCGCCGTCGAAAAGACTAGCCGCCTCAAACAAATTAACATCGATGTCTCTATCCACACGAAAATATAGCACCTTTGATTAGGCTAAAATCCAACACGAAAACTCAATACTTTGTAAAATTCAGTAACCTACCTTCAAAGAAATCGAAGCCCGTCACGGCCACTACATTTTCGGGATTTTTATTGCTCTCTCCACCTTGCAATTGTGCACCGTCGAAAAGAGTTGTCGTGTCAAACCAATGATCGTCGATGTCTGTCGTTGCGCTTTCCTTTCGCGTCGACGATTGTGTAATGTAAAAACTTTCATCATCTGAAGAATCATCCATGTTTGTTTCAAACAGCACACTAGCTAAGCTGAACTTAGTCAAATGAAAGAAAGGTAGGTCTGTCTCCCCTATTATAGTACGCAAATTTTTCAAATTCAAATCCAAATTCGTCATCCACTAAAAAGCTTTCACAAAGAGATACTTAAGCCTTTTTTTTGTATAGCAAGCTAAAAACACTGCAAATAAAAGATATAAGAGCAGAACAAAAGCAAATTCAAAAGAAAATATTTATGCCGTTGCCTAAAATCTCTGTGATCCCTAAAATCCCTAAGACAAAGAACAATAGCTTTCACTAACGTCAGTAATTATAATAGATAATTACTTCGGTCAAACGGCATTCTTGAATATATTGCAGCCAGCTGAGGGCACATGCCGTTGGCCTCGGTAATTATCTATTAAGTAACACGCCGATGGTATATCGTTCGAAGAGACAGAAAACCGATGAATATTTTATACATTCTGTATTATCAGTGTTGGATAGTAATAATTACATATTGTTTAGTGCCAAGCAGGGTTATGGGACTGTGAATAATGTCAGAAGGATATTGCCTTGTGACGTAAGCTTATAATCACAGCATTTCTCTTTTCTTGATGATAAAAACCAAGACCCATCAAAGTATACGCAAAACAGCCATTATACATTATGACATAGATGTAATATAACGCCGTTTCTGATTGCCTACAGTGCGTGCTCCATTTCTCGATGGAGCACGGGAAAAAGAGCAGGAAAACATACTGTTCCAAATGTTTGGCTTACGTAGGGAGAAAGTAATTTTTAATCAGCGAAATGAAGTTTGGTTTCTATTATTTTAGCTCTGATTCCATGTTATAAAAGAAATGGTTCATGATTTGGCGCTTTTCGTTGAGTCATGGATGCACTTGGAAAGTTGGGAGAGCACTCAAAAATCTAGAGTCGTTTCTTTTTTTGACTGTGAAGATGACCGCCGCTAAGGTCTTCGACACGTCAGTCACTTTTTCCAACAGTCTTTCTCAAGACTGCAGTATCCTGGACGATCAACTTCCACAAACATGTAACGATTCTTGCAGGGTCAAACCATTCACTTAATTAGCTATGTAATATATAGCAGTAGCGTTGCGTAAGTGTAATTTCAGTTAGATTTTTTACTTTTTAATGTAAATCCGAAGTCCCCAATTTCGGAAGCCTTGTGGACTTTTTCCTCGTATTACAACCTAAGCCAGTAGCAATGCAGTACATCCTTCCATTACATTCAGGGATGGAAAGAGACTTTAAGGATTCCTTTCAGTAAGGAAAGCAATTTTGACAAGTGTTTCAAAGCGAGAAATATTCTTAATTTTGTGCAGGAAAATCCGAATTCTGTTCTGGAAAGCATGGCAAGGAGATTACCAATTCAAACACTGACGGTGTCTAACAGTACGTGTACATTTAAACATTTTTGTAGAAAGGTTGATAAATTTACAGTCACGTATACACAAAATATATCTGTGTAAAGATTAAAACTAAAAAAAGCAACTATATTTCTTCAAGATGTACGAAGCTCTCCATGTACATGCATTAGGCTAATTAACAGTTTAAATTAGTTATTAAAACAGTATTAAGTACTTAATTAAAGTTTAAGCCTTTAGATATAAGCCAATCTTCAAACTTAAAACTGGTTATTAAACCTTAACTCCTTCACTGCCTCATCTCTTCCTTTCATGAGTAAAATCGTCTGGCATCAGCCAGAGTAAAATAATAAAAGTCCCCTTGGCAGGGAAGGAGTTAAATCACGCTACAAAATCTGTGAATTTGTGGACAAAGGTTCCTCATTTGGTGGACCAAATCGCACTTCTTGAATTAATTATTAACTTAATTTGCTTGATAGCTTGTAAAAAGTGTTCTGAAGATATATTGGAAGTACTATAGCACCCTTTGGAAAAAAAAATTGCCTGATTATAGGAGTAGTGTTAAGAAGTATAACATGGGTCAAAGAGGTATTACTGGGTTGAGAGTTGTGTTAAGTAGTATAACATGGGTCAAAGAGGTATTACTGGGTTGAGAGTTGT
>JBAHVQ010000127.1:1842270-1857404 GCA_036872915.1 Nanipora kamurai
TGACATTAATACTGAGTAGAAAGAAAAGTTAAAACAAGTTGTACATAACCGTAAAATTTCAATTTGAGTGTGCGAAACCCGATGCAAGACTTGTTGATACAGACACTAGTGTCTGTAAATGTGATACAGAACTGATGTTTATTTAATCAGTTCTGTATCGGAGTATACAGAAATTGATTAAACCTTAATGTCTTTTGAATTTTCCTCATGAATTGTTGATGAGTTTTAGAATGGGATATACAATGGTGTCCACGTGATGTGAATACTGAGCTGAGATTGGTTTATGGCGTTATGAATAATTAATGAATTTTAGAAGCCAAATAAGTATCGTAAGTTTCTTAATAATATTGGTTCTGTGAACTAGCGCATTTTAGATAGTGACGATAAAATTATTAATTTCCACGGACTTCACTCAAAACCTTCTCCCCCTTGAGATTTTCTCCTCGGATTTCAACGAATTGGAAAATTGCCCTTGGCGAGCAGTGGGGGGGATAAGTCCCCTCCCCACCTAGTAGCCCTACCACTGATAATGAATCTGTAAAAGGAAAACATAAAAGGAATCTGACCTAGTGCAAGCTTGAACGGATTCGTGAATCAAGCAGCACGATTTGCACAAGTTCGCTAAATGTTTTATCTCAATCAGTGTCAAACATGCCGTGGCAAATAACTGTAATATAATTACGCCTTCCTGACCTGTCTCAGCCCTTAATGTAAAATTTATTGATTTGGTTTGTCAAAAATATTTTTGTACAGACAAGACCATGGAAAAGGGAAGGAAATGGGACTACAATCTTACTTGGACGCAAGAGCAACGTAAAGTTAGTGAAGTTGGGGATTAGAGATATTCTAAATTAAAATCAAGAGGCAAAAACTCATCAGTAATATTGCGTTGAGATTTACAGAGGGTAAACCTGATTCGATGTTTACTTTCTCCCCACTTACCAATACATGTTTCATTGTCGTGATGCAATACCATCCCTGGGGGACAGATACAAGGACCATCTATGGTCATACGAAGGCAGCGTTTGGCACAACTGGGATCATTTGATGCTGTACAATCATCACGTATGTCAGCTTTAAGGAAAACAAATGTGAGTTTAGTATCCCGGATAAGCTAAGTGCCAACTTTTTAATACTTTATGTTGATATTCTACAAACAGCAGAGAAAACAAAATAGTACTGAATTGATGAAGTGAACTTTGTCTTTTTTAAAGTATTAAGGGAATTGCTCGAAAGGGAACTATCATTGATAATATTCAATCCGTGTCTTACAGTTACCTTTACATCTTTTTCGATCCGCCTGAAGAGAAAATCCAGAAAAACAAGTACAATAGTAAGATCCTCGAGTGTTGTGGCACTCATGTTGACATGGAGACATGTTGCATTCATTAACATCTGAAAAGTCAAAATAGAAATGAAATGTTATTAAGACTAGTTCGTCCACTCTTTCTTTTCTTTTTTCCTCACTTTGTTTTTTCTTTCTTTTGTTCCTTCCGTATGACCATCGCTTCTTTCGCCCACACATCCATTCATCCATCCCATCCTTCTTTCCCTTCAAAACTTCCTACCTTCCTTCTAAACTTCTTACTTCCTTCTATCTATTTTTCTTTCTTTCTTTCTTTCTTTCTTTCTTTCTTTCTTTTTCCTTCCTTTTTTCTTTCTCTTTCTTTGTTCCGTCGGACATTCCGAGAGAGGGAGTCTTAGTGGAAAAGATGTTTAGTATTTACTGCTGGCCCATGCCATTTTTATAATTACATCTTTTTATTGAAAATGAACATTGATCAAATTCGCATTGGAATAGATACGACAACTTACCGACACATCTGTAACCATTGCTGTGAACGTAATGTCCATCAGGACACGTACACATAACCGTATTAGAAGATTTCATGCAAGAGTGTTCGCAAACTTTTCCATTTTCAAGAGTACATGGACTGCTATATGTCACCGCTGAAATAAAGGAGAGGGATTAATATCATCATATTCATGACAGTTTATGCTCAGGTTCACAGATATTTTGCTCACGGAAAACTGCAGAGCTACTGCTCATCCTGTGATCTGAACAATCACGTTCCAAATATTTAAGAGATTTTTCTAGGACCCCGCTGCTTACACTGTCCTATTTAATGGATGCAATTTTCTAACTTTAAATGCAATTTCTCTGCATATTATGTTCCCTTGTAACTCACAGACAAAGGATAAATGATTAAAAGGCATTTGTGTTCATGTGAAGAGCATAGGTTTTGGTGGAGTGTTGACTTTTCAGGTGAAAAGTAAGCAAGATCACGAAAGTTTAAGAATGCGAAACAAAACTTCCAGCTTTCCCTTGATGGTTCTTGACGTTTTCTTCCTGTAAATTTCCATTTTTTCCCATAATTCTGAGGTCGTATTAGCCAATTGGGATGTCTTGTGCTCCAAGAAATTTGCATATTAACTGAAGATTGGACTGCTATAAGCCAGTCAGAGTTGAGAAACTTTTTAATTATATATTATTATCCAGCTAGTTTTTGTGTGCGTGAATTTTTGTGAACTCTTAAGAAAGTAACTTCGGTTATCTCAGCAATCACATCGGATCGGTAAACTCAGTAATCCTAGCTATCCAACGATTTCAGCGATCATGATCATTGAGACAGAACATTAAAACTTGGTGTCCATTCATCATTACGATCGCCACGATCGCTACGATTGCTCGATTAGAACCCGTTTCTAATCCAGCGGTCTCAGTTGCCACAATCATTGCGGCCATATGTAGGTTCCCATATGATTGCTGAGGTTATTTTTTCGATCGATCGCAGGGATTGCATTGATTGTTAGGACTGTATGAAAACCAGATTCTACTGAATTTTTTAGAATGAGATTCCAGAAATATAGGAATATCGAACAGTATTCGACGGAATGGAAAAAAGTGGGAAAGTTTGCAGCATTTGTCCTTTAAAAGATATAACAGATATGCAAACATTCTGTTCCAAATCCGTTTCTCAAACTTCAATGTCAGATCGCATGCTCTCAGGTACATATGTAACTATACAAATCAGAATTAAGAAATTTTTCCTTACCTTTACAAGATTTTCCGTCCGAGTCTAACTTGAAGCCATCTTTACACTTGCACACACCTCGGCCAAGAGCAACTTCAATGCAAAAATGCTCGCATTTTTTGTAACTGCTGTAGCACGAACCTCTAACAACTGTGAAAAATTGAAATTGAAAAAAAAGGACGAAAAAAGTTAGAAGGCGGAAAAGCTAGGCAGCTTTCATGACACAGACCAGAGTAGCATTTTCAATCAGGAAATTTAGTAATGACATTTAGTTAGTATATCAGGCATTTAGCTGCTCTTTTAACTCTTTAATGGTCAAGTAAAACGTTAAAAATCGTGCAAAAATTCTGCCACGCTTTTTGTAACGCGCGCCAAAATGGACTTTTTAGTTGAAAATTTTCCGTAGATTTCAAAATTGTTACTTTCGAGTCAAAATTCGAAGAGAAAGTGGGCAAAAATTGCAAAAGTTGAACAAGGGCCCCGGTGTCCTGCAGACAGGAGGTTAAAGAACATAATCGTTGGATGATGGAAGAACACATAAAGGTTTAACATTGACTTTTACATATTTTTAAACATTTAAGCAACAGAATTTGATCCGGCAGAAGCCAGTTCATAAAGTGAGTAAGAAGCTAATTTTCAGGAAGAGAGTCTAGTCAAATGATATTTCAAATGCACACTCGTTCAAACAAAAGTTCGCATTTCTGGGCTGTTTGAAAAGACAGTACAAATGAATCTTTTTCAAAAAACGGGACCACAGGAAGGAAACCCGTCTGCAAGCCTTCCATTTTGTTCTTGTTGGGAGCTTTTTGCCCTTACCGTGAGTCTTTTGGACTTGTCGTGAAAGTTTCGCTTCTGCCTGGCCCGAAGGTTCATGTTCTTGCCGCGGGTTTTTGCTTTTGCCCTGAGGTTTTCGCTCCTTTTGTGACATTTATGGGCCGCAATATATATTTGTATTATTGTACAATTTAAAGTTCAAGACTCAACCTTGTGTGTAAGGTACAAATTGACAAGTTCATAACGTCGTCTGGTGCATGCAAAAATCTAAATTGGTTTTTATCACCGAATGAAGCAATTATAATTTTGTCTTCATAAAAACTTTTTTCTATATTAGATTTAAATCCTTATATTCGACTGCATCTTAACGAGGGTTACCAATAAGCTAACTAGTCAAAACATTTTACAATGTATAGGTCTTTCTCTGTAATTAGGCTTCATTTGTTTTAATTTAATTTTACTACCACAAAAAATGTACCAGGGGCATTGCTCGTTAACTTGACAGCGTTAAGGAATAGCCTATAAGATTGTCCCTTGCAATCTCGTAACATGGTATCTTGATTTCGTCGACTAGGCAGAAGATCACGAAAACATTCAGTTCACATAAAAACCAAATTGCGGTTTTTGACAACCACGAGTACAACTAAGAACGAATGCTTTGCCGAAAATTTGATGAAGTACGCTGATTATTAGAGTTGAGTATGGAAAAGTGTTCCTCTCCCGTCAAAGTGACACTTACCAATGGCCACTGATACTACTTGGTAAAAAATACCCCCGAAAATCATTATTACGATAGTGATTGATTGCGACGGTTTGTAGATTTAAGACATCCAAGATTTTCAAGGAACGCTACTTTCTACATCTTGGACCCTTAAAACTCTCAATTATTAGGAATACGGGTTTCATATGTTGCAGTTGATGTATTTATCGAGTATAACAAACTAGACCTTTTGAGAATTGCCTTGAACAGCAGCAACGGATTCAATTACTCGGATATTACTCATATATTAATCAATACCAACACAACTTGTTGCTTTAGCAATCAGCAACCACGTAGTTGAATCATGCAAAGGAGAGACACACACTTCTTGTGCCACTCTGGGCCTTCGCCCCTGGGATTTCCATAGTATGTTGTTCGAGAGGTGATTAGCTCTAATCCAAGACCAGAAATTAACTTGCTTTTTAATTTCTGTATATCTTGGTTGTACAGATTATCCAGAATAAAACTTTTCTGAATTCACACAACGTCTTTTAAAAGTAATTGCAACTTTTCTGAGTAGGTTGGTCATGATTTTGTCCCGTGACTTTCATTAATCCAGGATTAGGTTAATCACATTTTCAGTGACCTGGTCGATTGTCATGATTTACAGAAGATGATTTATAACATTTAAAAAACATGAATTACAATGTTTTAAGACTTGTAAATGTCTTTAAAAAGATTAAAGACAATAGGAAAGTTAATCGTGCGAGATAACAGTCGGTGTAATATGACCAATGGTTTCAATGCAGTCATAGTAGAATTCACCTTATCAAATTGATGAATAATTAATGAGAGCAGCAAGCAATCAAAACGGAGCATTCAAGTCAAATGTATACCTTTGTAAATCTCAATAAAGATCAACAGTTGGACATGAGTGATCTTTATCAAAGTTAAGAATACTAATTAGCCTTATTAGTATTCTCTATCAAAGTTAAGAATACTATTAATAAGCTTCATTCTTTTGTTCATTTGATAAGTAAGTTAAAATATTCGCGTCCGATCTTTATGGGATTTCCAATGGCTCGTGCTTGGCACTCGCCATTGTAAATGCCCATAAAGATCGGCCGCTCATATTTTAACTATTACTTAAAGATTAGTCGACTGGCCCATTAGAAAGGTTTGCTCAGCTAAAGTAAACCGGTAATATTCTTCAAAGTAACTAGCGCATTCTGGTGAATATTTTACGATCAACTTTGGTATTTCATAACAATAAATCGGCTTATTATTATTAACACGATTTGTCCGATCACGTCTGTTGCGTGTCTCATTCGATTTTTATAAACCTTAGTAAGCCGCTTGCTGGGATAATAAGATTGATAATTCTTTTTTAGCAGGCGAATGACAAATGTTGGTTGCACCTCCTTACCAAAAGCTCATTCATTCATTCGTTCGTTCGTTTGTTCGTTCGTTCATTAAATTTGACACAGTGACTTATTCATAATACCTATCGATTATAAAAATAACGAAAAAAAGATTGCTTTTCATAAGGCCATGTGTTTAAATATAAGTATTTACGCTAACCTTCATGTAATAACATGTCAATGTGGGAATTCCAAGGTCATTGATGCCAGATCTTGGCACCAGCATAACAATAAATCCTTTTTACTGAGTTCATAATAGGCTTTGGCAGCACCAGAATTTCATTATTATTTCTAAGGTTAACGATCTCAAACAGAGATATTTTTAGGGCAATCTTGTCGCTATTTGGCGATTTTATTTTAAAATTATCTTACTTAGGCTTAATCTAGACGATTTTACTCGCCAAGGGGAGATTCCCAACCCATTACTGGGTGAAGGTCCGATTTAACAACATTATTATTTTACTAGTCAAGGTAAAGTATTAAGAGGGGCGATAGGAAGCACAAACGTAACACTATTTATCGTTAGGCTGTTATATCTCCTATCAAGCAACCCTCACATTCGGGATTCGGAAAAATATCTCACATCCGTTACATTGATAGCTTTCTAAGTCTTTTTTATTCACCAGTATCGAAAGTCAGAATTCAGACGTTTTCCGAAGGCTTGTTTGCACAAACACATGCACACACCACGCAAAGAGGCAGTGCCTCGAAATAAAATAAAGTTGATTTTAAAGTTGATCCCTTATAAATGTTTTTAAAATTGTTGGAAGGAACGTTTTGCTATAAATATTCGTATGATTGAAGGATTATAAAAACTTAGTAAGTAAGGCATTAACGTAAATTAAGAAAGAATAAAGAAAGCAGTATTGAAATTCACACGACGAGCCTTTCTTTTAATAACCGCCCAGATTTAGAGTGCTGAGGTGAAGAGTTTAAAATCAGATTAAATTATAGGATAACCTGCGGGGATAGTATGTGATTTAATACCAGATAAATTGCTTCTTATCAGTCAGGACCGAAATGCTTCAATAACCAGCCAACACCTAGCTTTAAAAACAATACAAAAATCATAGCTGTTTGGTAACTTTATAAGTGTGATAAAGACACGTTCGTTTTGTCGTCGATCTTTCTTGGCTTAGAAAATACTAATTTTCAAATTTTCTTCGAGAATTAGCGTGTTGAGGGGTTCGTTTTTGAAGCCATTCAAAAAAACTCGTAGTACGTGTTTTATCGGATCTAAACCACTTGGCTGTCTTGTCTTGTTTTATATCCAATAAAACACTGCTACTCGTTTTTTAAATATTACGTAAAAGGATAGTTTTAAAGTATATTAAATTCTTGAATGTTTAACAGTCAGGACTTTCCATTTTTGTCATATCTTGGCTTCCGTATAGGAAGCACATAAGACGAACTTGGACCTTAGCTCACCCACTATCTCGTGTGCTTATGTTGTAAATTGGTTTTGGGAACTTTCCCACCTTGGTAATTTAAGCAAGCGCCTGCTTATAAGATTAAGAAAAACAATACGACACGCAACACACGCAATTGATTACATTGCTTAGTTAGCTGTCCTGGCTCAAGCCACGGCAGGTCTTCGGGAACCGCTGACGACATACTTTTCAACCTTCTGTTTTTCTTTAAAGTTTCATTTACAAAAGTTTCCTTCTATTCATTTGGCATGCTGCTTTATCTTCTTTGTCTTTTCCCTTTTTTTCGTCCTTCGACAACATCTCTCAACCCACTAGGCACCCTTACTTCATCGCCAATCCTATTTTCTCCCGTTTCCTTACTGCAGTGATTAGTAGTGATCCCTCGTTTTTAACGGCTTCTGAGGCAGAGATTCATGACTGGTATTAAATCAGCTTAAAGGATCGTGCACAGGGAGTTTTGTTTTGCTTCGAGTTACTCGATTTAACTTTGAAAATTGTCATTGTAAAAAAATTCAATTTAAGTAAATTTATATTTTTTAGGTATTGTTTCATTTTATAGTCAAACTCGCTCCCAGGCATTTTGTCACCATTCAGTGACTATATTGGTCGGTTGCAATCGATCCATTGCGATTCCAAAGACAAAGATACGGCAGCCACGTTGGTGGTCACAACGGTAGTTAATGGAATTTTTTTTACCACCAGCATTGCCTGTTTTACGTCATGATGTCACGTTCGACCAAAGTGTGGTTGTGTATCATTTATGGTCTCACTACTTTGTTCCTAAAATGCTTCTAATCTTTCCATATCTTCATTCTACTGAGTCAATATTTCAGCATGCGCCATACAAGGTAACCGACCAAACATCCGACATGTTCCTAATGGTCTTGCTTTAGTTCTTTGTCCACAGCACTGTATTTTGCTGCACGTTTCTTTTGACATACCATAGTCTGTCTGGTTTCTTTCATCTTCCGAGCGAACAATCTAACCAAATACTTAAATCGTGTGGTCTGATCCACATTCTGTCTGTCAAAGGAGAGTTGATAATACCACCTTGCCTTAGCCTTCTTCACATGGAACTTTACGTTGTCTTTTACTCAAACTATTGATATAACGTACAAGTCCTGTTACCATTCGCCCTTGATCATCTGAAAATCTTCCATCCTTTACTGTCTCAGTCTTCTCCAACTACAACCCCATCAACGATTGTTTTCTTAGTCCCTAGTAATCATAAGCTCCACATGCATACACAGAGAAAATCATAGATCGCAGCAGGGATTCATTTCACACTCCTTATCGAAGTACATGAATAGCCATTATATTGCCACAAGCTATAGGATGAGATCGTGTTGTGGTGTTGGTTTTTATCATGTTGTTTGTTTGGAACCGATTGAAAATATAAATAACTACAAAAATCGCAGATTCAGTTATCAATTTTTCTCCTACCGTAAAGACAAACAATAAGGATCTTTTACTCTTGCTACGTATGCTTCCACATAAAAAAAACTGCAGCAAAAATGTATATTTATTACTAAAATACCTTAATTTGATAACGATAAATATGAAAATTAGTTTCCAATGATATTTAAAAAGAATTTAAAAAACTGAGTTCCGTGCACCAGTTATAAAAGTGGAATCTTACGCAGGCAGAGAGTTAGGGTTACGATATATAAGGGATTAAAGGATAGTGCCTCTTTGGACTTTCATCACTTATTAAAGGAAAAACTAAAATGTCGAGCAAAATCTCTTTAAAAATAAAACAGGAGCTTCAGTTTATACTTTAATGAAGTGTTTTTCTAAAAACATCTGATCTTCGTTTTAGAAATTTCAACCTTCCATTACCGTTTAAATTGTAATGACAGTAGTGTGCATGGTGTTGATGCTTTGGCCTTTGCGCTATGTCAGTAATGCACACACTTGGAATAAGCAGGTATAAAAGATTAACTTTTTTAACCTTAAATTACCCAAGTTCAGGTGACAAATATAAACATTTAGATTTTCCAGCATTGGATACTTTGGTGTTTATATCACTTGGAGTATTTTATACAAGCTGGTTCCGCTACCTAAGCTTTATTTAATTAATAATGTCTTACCATGGCAGTAAAAGACCTCCGAAGGTAATTTGGAATGCGCAACAGCTTTAGTTTGGTTGCACAAAAAGTCCAACGTTAATTTAAATTATCTTTTTCCAAGTGCGGCGGTGTTCGTTACACGAGTCAGCCCGCCACATAGAACAGCTAGGCACACTAGTGAAAACAGAAGTTCAATCAACTATTCTTATGAGTTGTTCTTGCTGTAAATTAGTTTAATCGCGTCTTAACGCCAGGTCTGGTAACTATGTTTGTTCTTAGGTCACTTCTATACAAAGTTTAGACATAAAATGTTTCCTCTAATAAATTATTAATGTTATCCTTAGGGGCGCCTTTTGATCTCGTTGGCTTTGCTTTTGATAGCATAGCACCAGCTTACTCACTAGATTTTGTCCTTTTTCTGCGAATGTTGTAATTTTTCACTAATGTGCTAGAGTTTTTTTTTCTGGTGCTCGTGTCATCGTTGACGTTAGAGAGGAATTTCATGAAACTAGTTTCTACCTAACCCTAACCTTTGCTTACTAATAAGTCTAATAAAATGCATGTTCTGACAGACTTACTTTTAGAAACATCTAGTTATTAAATCATTGGAAGAACTGTTAAAGAATAAGTAATGACTGTTCAAGATTAAGACGAGATCACGACATCAACGACGCAAACACAGCAAAGTTGTTTCAGGCCTTGATCCTTTGAAGTTAAATTTACATGCCGACCTGATGTAAAAGATCTCTGATGTGAATTGTGAATATGTGATCGAATATTATAGGCACCAAGGCTGACTAGAGTTAGAAAACCTAAACCGATCAACCATGCTCCAGTTAACTAAATACAATCAGTACAAGTGGTTAGGAACCTAAGTGGAAGGCAGATAATCATGTTCTGGCAATGTTACATTGTTTTGACAAATCTAATTTGGCCAGATTTCGGAAATAAAATTGAAACTGAGCAATGACTCCTGGAAGGCTGTTACAGTGTTAGTTCGGTTTACAAAAATAGCTAAATTTTTTTGTAAAATAAGAAAATTTATAAAAAATACGGAAAAGAAAACATACGATAAAATCCCCTAAACAACTTAAATCAGAATTACGAAGAGCACTTTGCCAAAACACGAGTGTGAAATATATGGAACTTGTATTTTTGTCTGAATGAAGAGGAATTACTCGTGGACGTATCTTCAACTTTTACTTGTTGTTTATGAAAACATATACGCTTTACGTAGCCAGACCTAAGGGCAACATTGCACACTTTTTACTGATCCTTATTATACATTTGTTATTATCCTTATGATCGGCTTATCGTTACAAAAGATTTGCCAAAATACTGACCAAAAGAGTAATGAGAGCATGCACTTGAGGATGTAGAGCCGTAGATCTTTTTAGCTCTTAAGATCATGTTATGCGAGGCAATTTTCCTTGCAACTTAATCTCTGTGACAAAAACTCATTGCGTGTTGCTTAGGGAATGTCAGGCATTTGCAATTTACTTTGCAACCTCCAATGCATCGGTGTTTGATCCGGCTGTGATTGGCTCTTTTTCGCAGTATTGCAAGACAACTTGCAAGAGGAAATATTACATGCTGCAACTTATCGTGTAACCTATCGCGAAAAGTAGATGGTTCGATTTTTCTCGTAACTTGTCTCACAATTTTTTGTTGCAGCTCAAGTTGCAACGTGGGGATGTTACAAGTGCAATTTCTTATACAGCTTTTCTAGTTAGGTCGTTGCGTTACAAATCGCATGAAAAATTGCCTTGTGGCAATACATGCAAGGTTTGATGATATGAGGTGAAGACAAATTCAGTTATCCTGGTCATTGTAAACTAGAAGGCTCCTTCTATAACTCCTATTACTCATAAAAATAGCGATTTGTAGTGAAAAGAAGCTACTCACTCGCCCGTACATCTTCATTTTATATTTCGCCATTTTTTACTGTGTTAGAATAAAATTTCAAATTACCAGTTATTATCAAGGTCGCGAGACACACTGTAACATTGCACACCATCCAGCTTGAAAAAAGGCAGCGGGGAATGATAGGATTACGGGTAGGATAAGCATCAAAGTAAAAATAAGTTCAGCAATTACGCATTTCCGCGTGACCTTTCCAGCTTTAATAAAAAAAATTGAACTTCTCTCCTTGTAAGGTTTAATGAGAAAAATGTTTATGCAACTTCCATGTCATTTATCGCAGTCCTCCTGAATAAAGTAACAAGAACTCTTCGCAAGGTTGAATTCTTTCCTTTCTTCACGTTTAGATCATTATTTGAATGATTACTTGCACAGTTAATACTCATTAACTTAGAAAAAATAAGGACTGGTAAGCATCAGATTTTTAAGCATCTACGCATTTCCGCGTGACCTTTTCGCTTTTAATTTAAAAACCCCATTTAATCCTCTCTCCTTATTAAGTTGAATGAATGAAATGTTTAGGCAACTTTCGTGTTATTTCTCATAGTATAACGCGATTGAGGCCTGAATAAAGCAGTCAAATTATTTCCTTTTTTCTCTTTTGGGTCATTGGTTTGAATGACTGACTGTCTTGCACAGTCACATCCATTAGTCTGTCTTTAGAAACCATGAAAAAAATGTGCAGAGATATCATATTTCAAACATTGATAGTGACAATGACATTTTGCCATGTATTTGTGAAGAAAAGTTTATTCTGATGCTGTTTTACGGACCGAACATATCAGCGTGAAAAGTCGTACGGTTAGTTCATGCAAGTTTATATATTTATCCTTTAGTAATTTGTTGTATTCTCAAAATGAAATCATACAACTTGTATGGAAGATCAGGCGTGTTCTTATAGTATTGTCAATGATATTCAAAGTCGTAAGAGACGGACCGAAATCATGTTTTACTCTACACCATCACCATTGGATGTAAGCACTACGAGAAACAAAGTCCTATTTGTCAGACCGGTATCTCAAGCGAAAACGTTAAAACCAACAAAGTTTTGAAAGAAGCCCACAGCAGACTCAAGGACAAGCATGACCTTATATGACCATTCCAGTAAACGATACAGAATACGGGGGGAGGTGAGAGTGTTACACCCTCCTAGAAACATTTTATCTGGTCCATGGGCAGAAGTTCAGTCGGCAAACTCTGATCCATTGCTACAACCAATAAAATTTTTTCAGTTTTGTTTTCAACATTTGGAACAGTTTCAAGACATTCTGTCGAATAAGAGATTACCGTTTAACAGAAATTTTACGCCTAAGAATTTATATATTTCAGTCACTTTGCGATTAGATTCCACGGTGGATCCGCCGGCTCGGTACTGCAGTGGTAAGTTCATTCGATTCGGTGATCAGGAAATTCGGTCTTACATCCCTTAGCAAAATTTTCTGAGGCTGGTCCTTACTAATGACTATGCTTTTATCTTGTTCAATTGGCATATTTGTTAATGCTCATTCTTCAGAAACCTCGTCAAAAACTGACTTTTTATATTCGTTGATTCTTGCGCTGTCATAGCTTTTCTCGGGCGAGAACCGATCACATATCTTCCAAAAGTGGAAAGATAGATAAAGAAAACCATCGTGGATTGGGCTAGACAAAAGAATATGTCGTAGAACAACACAACTTTAATTGCATGGGTCACATTTCTTTTTATCTTTGAGTAATTTTGTCACTTCAGGAATCATTGGTTAAATTCAACTCATTCAACAACGTCTGTTGGAAATGAATAGTACTGACGGACGACATGTACACGTTAGTTAAGCTCATTTCCTTAGTGAAATGTATTCTGAGCCTCAGAGATGGATCGAGCCCACAACCTTCTGATGACTGGTGAAATGCTCAAACCTTTGGTGATATCGAGAATCAGATGGAAAGCTAAGGTAGAGTTTTGACATATATGTGCTACCTATGCAGCTGGCACGATATGTCACCAAATCACAGCATATGTCCAAAGCAAATTGCTCAAAAGCCCCAAAGAAGCACAAGTCAAATCATTCTCCGGATGGGTTTTCAGAAGTCATCAGAACTGATAATGATGAAGCGAGTTATTAGAAATTTTAGAGACCCCCTCTGGAAATCTGTCGCAACAAACGGTCAGATAATAAAAAAGACAGGAAGCAACTCCTTCTTCTCGATCTCTAAATTCCTCTTAAATATAAAGACAAAGGTTTCTGTCGGAACTACCGAATAATAAACAAGAGAAATGTTAACAATTCTCATGATTTTATCTTCCTTTCGTAATCTGTCTTAATTTACATGAACAACGTGTCTTTGAAGAAATATTAACAACACTTATTTTGTTCATTTGGTCGTTGTATCGAAATATTTCAACGGATATTATTTACAAATTGTTTACTACGTAGTCCTTGCTAAATAAAGTTCACCGAAAGTAGGTGACAAGTGTGAGTAATGCTAAGCCAAGGGCTTTCCCTGGCGGGGGAACACTGCAGGAAATACTTGGGTTACGAGGTTGTGCTTGTTTAAATATATATAACAAAAAATCATGTGATTATCATGCAAATGGACGTTTCTTATTGTAGACCAAATAACATCATAAAAATGTTGTTATATTTTAAGCTTTTGGCTGTGTAACAATGGAAATTATTCAATATATTTTTGATGGTTTGCACGTGACATCATAGCAGCCATGTTGGTGCAACTTTAACAAAAGAATCTTATTAGTTTCTGTTGTAAGTGGCACCAACATTACCGCCGTATCGTTTTCTTTTGAATCTTATGAGATTGGATGCAAAGCATCAATTGTTACCTTATTGGTTGCCTTAAACACTACCACGCCTCCTACAAATAGCTGTTTGCAAATAACTGTCTCCTAATGCGCATTGACTGGCCAATCATGCTTTGGCGTAAGCAATATTCTGCTCGTGCCCATTACATACCGCTTTTGTATACATGACTTGGGCCGACCCAATGGTTTAACAATAATGTTAAAAAAAAAAAAATATATATTTATAAAATATTTATAAAATATTAATAAAATATTTATAAAAATATTTATAAATTTAAATTTATATTTAAATATATAAATATTTATAAAATATTTATAAAATTTTTAAAAGTCCAAAGTTAACAAAGCTAACTAAAAAAATAACAGAATAATAAGGTAATCATTGACCTCGATTGTCGTAAAATGCAATGGTTTGTCCTTGTCTTGCAGATCAATGATTTACTTCTGCCTCTGGTATCCTCAAATAACTGATTTGTTCACCACTGATAAATCCCAATATTTTGCTTAACCTCGTCAAATAATTGTTAATTAACGTGGACTATTTCAAAAATGAAGATGATGGACTGGAATAAAAGATTATTGTGGTATGACACCGCTAAAATAATTGAATTACCGTAATTTCTCCATTAAGTCCGCGGGGACTTATTTTTTCAAGCATCTTTAGGGCGCGGGCAATATTTTAAACAAGTTAAAGAGAATAACTTTCAAGAAATTGTAGCCGATAAAACTAGTGGAGGTTCGTCAAGCTCGTTCTCTCAGAAAAACGATTTCTGATGACCGGTGAGACACTCTAACCATTGAGCTACCACGACTCAGATATGGTGAGCTGGGGTGCAGGTTCGTCATATGTACTGTCCAAGCGGAAGTCACGATATGATAATAATGATGTAAATACTTAAACCTGAACACGAACTTAGTTCATGTGGGAGCTTGGTAAATCTCAGACGACTAGTGGACGTTTGTCAAGCTCGTTCTCTCAGAAAAACGA
>JBAHVQ010000127.1:1857504-1875851 GCA_036872915.1 Nanipora kamurai
TAATAATGATGTAAATACTTAAACCTGAACACGAACTTAGTTCATTTGGGAGCTGGGGAAATCGCAGACGATTACGACAAATCTCGTCTGAGATTTACCAAGCTCCCACATGAACTAAGTTCGTGTTCAGGTTTAAGTAAGAAACTGTAGTGTTGTGTGTTTGACTACATTGCTCGTGGCCATCATATTTACAAGAGATTCTGGAAACCAGTCATAGGAGAGAAATTGATGTGTAAACACGATACAAGACTAAAGAGCAGGCGCAGCTGTTTGATGAATTTGTAGTTTCTGTTTACTTAGCAAGAAACGTCGAAGAGCGACAGCTTGTTGGACATGTCATTTCCATTGTGCAACTCCGCGATGGATGCTGTTTGGAGTTCATGCCGACTGGTACAAGATATTTAGAAGACGGACTTAGTCTCAGGACGTTTCAAAGCGCTTTCAAATGAAAAGTCATTGATATCTATTTTGAAGAATCAACTACCAAACTGGAAAAAAAGGCCGACAAATTGAAACTTCTAAAACTAACTGTTAAAGAATTAAAGACTAAGAATAAAGAATCTTTGAAATAATACTTTATGTTTCGTTATTTTAAAACCTAATTACCTTGGATAGGGGGCTTAATAGAGAGGGGGGATTAAATATTTTCTGCTTCCAAAAAGAAGGGCTTATTAGAAAAAGGGGGCTTAATAGAGAAATTACGGTAACAACGTTTTCCGGACTAGTAAACGGGATCGAAACAAACATGTTAAAAAACGCAAAGTAAGCACTATACCGACTCATGATTTACGGATTACAGTAAACATTTCTAGAAACGCAGTGATTTTATGCGCCTGACTAAATCAGTCAGAATGAAACACTTGTCACCATAGTTTGAATTCGACAAGTAAAGGTTGGTCATAATTACAGCCACAAAATTGGGTTTGTATTGAAAATAGGAACATTCAACATTGTCGGACGGAGCACGTAAGTAAATAAGCCGAAAAACTAGCACTAGACGGAGTGTTTAGAACAAAGTTTATAAATCAGATGCTATATCAATAATATAATGATGTATTTTGGGTCAATATTTCATTATATTATGGTACAAATCTTATTTACAGTTGCTTGTTCTTGCATTCCTTTTGAAGATAAGGATCTGTAATCCTACAACATTTTATTTTATTTACCACAAGAGAAAATAAATGTGATGTACTTGTTTCTCCATTTCATTTCTTTTGTATGAACAAAACGTGAAAGACTTCAGATACCTAAAATCTGGTTATATGGACCAAACCGTTTGGTCCAAGGCAGATACATAACGCATATCATTACTCAGCAGGTTCCTTTAAACCAAAAGTGCACTAAGACAGCTAAACAGCTATGATTAAGTGGCCAATTGAAACTTAATACTACCAAAAACTAAGTCAAAAAGTACTGCTGACTAAACAGCATAAATTGGGATCAATTGAAGTAATTAGTACATCTTCAGGTTGACAAAGGTCGACTGTTTGAAAGAGAATTTAAGTTAGGAAGAAAAGTGCAACCTACTTCATCAGACAGGACCAATAAGAATTGGTTTAGATATGATTGATGTTCTGGTGAACTCACAAGAACAATTTTGATAACTCGATAAGCAAATGGTACTAATTGATGTCAGCACTCAGAAATAAATCGTTGCGGGACACAGTTAAAATCGTTTAAGCACCTGAGTATGTACAACAACCTTTCACGAATCTCTAAGGCCTTCCTTGCGGAACAAAAACTGACTAAAAGGTAGAAATGAGATTAAAGAGACAACGAGATTACGCAAAAGGAAACCAAAAAGTTGACACGCCTTTTACAAGGTATGTTTATTTAGCAACGTAAATATCTCCCTTCTTCTGCGTGGATTAGATAAAACAGTCAGCTATCTCAGGATGTGATAAGTAAACGCGGACCTCGGTTGATTTGCAAAGATAAACTTGACGCCGACACATATCTTAGCGGGATGCAGACTAGAACGTGGAGCCATTGTGTCTACGATAAAAAAATCCGTAAATGCGCTTTTCTAATAGCCGTAGAATTGGTCGAATGCCATTACAAATAGTGGCCACTCACAAACAGCAACGCACGTGTGCCTTTAAAATAGTATCTCTAAATAGCTTTACGAAGTATCATTGCATTATTGTTCTAGCCTTGTACAATCGAATGCTCTCAACTGAGAATATAAAAAAAAAAACACACCAAGAAGGATACGTTTTACGCAAGGTATTAAATACACGAGCCCATCAGACAACACGAAATACTATCAAAATATAATATAAGTCTTTAATCTGGCGTACACTTCAACTTTTTCTCGCACAGCACGGCTAAAACTTTCATACCGGTGCAGCATTTTTCCGGCGCGGCACGGGTTATTATCACAACGTAAACGGATTGAGGTTTTTTAAGTTTAGCCGAACCAAACACCTCTATATATGTATGTCTCGGGACCCCTAGATCGTGTTCAAAAATTGTTTAGTGTTGTTTACTGAATCACTTATCCGTCACGATTTGTAACTTTACGAAACTATGCCTGGAAGAAACGTTAGTTGGACCGATTATGTTCAAAACTATTATTCTACGTTCTCTGCTGGGTGCCATTTATACATCGTCTACAATCCCCAACTGGTTCTCTTCCTTCCGATGGGTAGGATAGGTTTTGTTCGAGCTACCTCGCACCAACGACAGTTGAACGACCCGACTCGAGTGGTGACCACCATGAGCGGCTGTCTTGATATGCTTTATCAATAATAGTTTGTGGAAGCACATCAACACACAAAACATTAAAGACTAGATGCCACTGGAAATTCGCTGCAAATTTACTTAAGAAATAATTCAAATTCGAAAACAAATAAATCATACGTGGCCTTACTTGTGCAAGATTTCTTTAAATAGAGATGTTTACTAAAATTATGAAAGAAATAACCTTCTTACCTTTTTTAAATATCTTTGTCAGACGATTCGCCTTGTCAGGCTTGTTTTTTCCGCAATTATGGTAGTAGGTACTCCAGAGTTTTCCTTGAGAATTTGCTCCTCTGGGCATGTCATCTTTAAGAATGATGTGTAGATACATACGAGCAGCAATGAGTGAGTACATTGGACGTTGAAGTTCTTCGTAAGGCATTCGGGTCCAGGTAATACCAAATTTTCGACGCACAGCTTTCTGTATTTTTTTCAAACGTTTACCGTACTTCTTTCTGTTTTGCGTTACTCCCCAGAAAGCGCAGGTAGGCACATGCCACAAGCCCCCTTCGATTGCGCTTCTGTTTAACATCGATTCCACGAGAGCAATTCGCTTCATCAAATTTCGATCAGTGGAAAATACTTTCGCATTTTTCAGGATGGTGGTTGATTTCTCGACTACCTTCCAACCCTTGGCATCTTTAGAAAGTATCTCGTACGGAATATTTAGCTTCTTTCGGGCCACACTTACTCCAAATAGCCAAACCAAAATACTTACAAAACACAAGCTTTTCATCTTTTGCCCTTATAAAACCTCGAAACCAAGCAATTTATCTCATAAAGGGGACGACTAGTTCACCACCTTAATTCACTGGTCTGGGAGTTCTTCCTGATCCTCAGCAGTTCTGTGTATTTACACACACACGGTTTATTTGAAACAGCGACGAACTAAAATTCAATAACAGTATGGTGAGTGCATGAAGCAAATGAGACGTTACTGATGAAAGAAACTGTCAATTATTTTTTCATATCAAGCAATTATAAACCTTAAAATTGAGGATATAAGATTACACGTCACCAGCTGAGAAGATCCTAGTAGTGACAGCAAGGCCACTGCTTGAAAAAGCCGAAGATATAGACCAGTTGCCCATTGCCTTTAACATGGCGAGTCTAGCAACTATCTATTTTGATAATCAGTACTTTCCATATGTTACTCAGCAAATTTCTAAAATATTTTGGGTCATCACAAGAGAACATCGCGTCGAAAACTGCTTACGGGCCACGAAAATTCTACATTCCTCCATCTAAGATTCTTCACTCATCATCCGTCCCGCCAATTTCACATTTTTTTTGAACCTAAATTACACCGTTAAATTAAAAGGTCTTTATTATTCGACCAGACTACTCATAAATATTTATTTGGAATGCTCTCTGGCAATCGCCCTGTCACTCGTGGAAACTAAATAACTGATGATAAATCAAGGTCAAGTGCTGATGCTTTTTATGGCAGCAGTCTGAATATCTAAGGTTAACAGGTTCACATTTTTCATGTGTTTTAAGACTCAAGACCAGACCGTTTTAACTTAAAACATGATATATAAGCTATTTTGAATAAGCATGAAAATCTAACTTCCCAGGTCAAATCATTTCATGCAGTTAAAAGTTATTCGTGTAATTGCCGCTTGGTACTTATAAGTGAGGTCAGCCGCGTGATTTTAGTAGAGTCGGTGTCAATTTTTCTCAGGTAATGTAGTTACCTAGATTCCTGTCCTGAATCCTTTCTAAACATTGCCATTGGCAATCTAGGATATTCTTTCAAGTTCAAACGGACATATTAATTAGATTTGATAATGAAGTTAGATGGCGAAAGTAACTCCCTCCGCCGAATGCAAGGCATTCTTAGGTTTGATTATTGCACATAATGATGATGACGACCATGATAATGATGATGACGATGATGGTGATGATGACGATTTATCTGCACTCTATCAATCTACTAATAATTAACCACTTACATAACTACCACAAATATTCAAATTCTGGCTGATTGATAAAACAACAAAGGTAATAGTGTTTGTTCATAGAATTAGTTAGTGATTAGAACAGCAACAATAAAATTGATCAGTTTCTTAAGGATACCTTCTAATCACCATCTCTATTCTGTTGGGAAATTGTAGAGCTGTGATATTAGATCCAAAAACCCCCAAGAGGTTTATTGTTTATATGACTAAGTAAGCTAGTCCACTAGAGTGCGTTTAGATTGACGATATTGGTGTACCGCTTGAGAGTGTTAAGATTGATACAATTAGTGTACCACTAGAGTGTGTTTAGATTGACGATATTGGTGTACCGCTTGAGGGTGTTAAGATTGATACAATTGGTGTACCACTAGACCAGAATGTGTTAATAGGTCAATCCATAGAGATTCAAATGACCCGAGGTAGGCGGACATGTTGGTGTACCTAGCAAAATAAGTGGCACAAAAACGAATTGTTAACGTACACCAAATGGTGGCCAGGACATACATGGCGGTTCTGATGCAGATCGAGTGAAAATACATCATAGTTAAGTCTGTAATCAGTTACTGCTTTTCTGTTCAGTTACTACTGGACTCTGTTATTTCGTTATGAGTTACATTTTCGTATCATTTCTAGAAATTCATAACCAGTGGTGAAACTAAGCATAGCAACTGGTCACGTTATGCAAATTTGAAATTATCAATAGTACTCGAAACTTAAAAAACTCGAATACTTAAAAACAAACATTTTGCTTGTTGCGTTGTACGAATAATGTAGATAATTTCACGTTTGCATGGCACGAGCAGTAGCAATGTCTATTAGTCTGTGTCCAACTGTTTACAACGGAAATAGTGTGAAACTGATTTATGTAACGTTTTAGATGTAAAGATTCCTTTGTTCGTGCATGGGCCGTTGGCAGCTACACTTACGAACCTTTTAACAAAAGAATCACTAACTCGTTCAAAAAAATTAAAAAAACGAGTCAAAAACTTTTGTTTAACTTTATGTCACGGTTCGTTGCGCTGAAAAAAAAACTTAGTTTGAATCCGAAATTCGAAATGGAAGTTGGTCAAAACAGCAAAAATTTCCATCGTACACTGATGACGAGGGTATTCGTGGAGTCAGAAAAAATAGAGTTAAACTACTGATGGCTAAATGCCTTGTTGTAGGTCAAACTGAGTGCCACCTTTAAATTTTCTCCGTGTAGAGGTGAATTTCCACTTGCTTTTTTATCACGCGATCGATTTTTTGCTATCGCTTTCTCGGTTTGTCTTGCGAGCTCTCGACTAGATCCGTTCCAGACAATAGCTCACAATTCAAAAGAAAGCGGTCGCAAAAAGTCGATCGAAAATGGAAATTGAGCTCAAAATACTAAAATCACATTTTATGGGACAAGGCATAAGGTAGCTTGGTGTGTGCAGATCTTAACGCGCATGAACTTGCTCCTCCTTTCGGAGCAAGCACATTAAAATATGAGCTGTACTTTTTTTTAAATTCTTAAATTTTGCCCAAATAAAAGAATTCAAAATAAAAAAGATGGTCTCAGTTACTAATCAAAGAATTAACTTCCCCTGTCCAATTATGTGAATGTGAAATGCGACTAACTCAATATGTGAATTTGTCTGTAAATTATCGCTTGACGGAGGTTACATCGAGGTAAATTAAACCTGACCAAATTAACAACTCGACGAAAAAATACCAAAAACGTGATTACCATGATACTCTCGTAGGGGATCGTAAAACTTAAGCAGAAAGTTGTCTGAGATGTCCTATGGAATTAAGTTATGTAACAAGAACTATACACAGCTCCCTTCCCATCACAACGTAGGTAATCATTGATTCCAATGATTACAGGGAAGTAACTTTAACAAAAATAAACGGTAACTAAGTTAATTACCCGATAGCAAACACACATGTGATTGTCCTATTTGGCTGGGAATAAGCACTCACCAAAGTAAGGAAGTCAGGCGTACATCAGTTCACCAGTACAACTTGTAAATTACCCATGTGTTATACGTAGAAGTATTAGTATAGCTCTTGAGAGTCCCCCAGCAAGGTGTAGAGTGCAAATTCGATGTAACCATCGAGTTATTATTTTTAGAGTAGAAAAAACTACAACTATATACCCTACACGAGTCGCAGCGCGTCTTAGACGTTATGATAAAGGTTCAAGTTTATATCTTGATCATAACCAGTGACGACATTTTCTGAGTCCCGAAGAACAAGGTAAATGTCTTTCACCCTGGTAATTTTTTAAAATTATCACAAATTGATGCATTTCTTGCACTACTGGTCAAATAAATCAATCATTTAAAACAGCACTCTTGACTCTACTCAACTGAATAATTAGTACCTGTTTGGTGCACGATAATGCACTTTTTGTCATTGAATGTCTTTCATTGCTTCGATTTGCCGCAGTCCATTCAAGGCACCGGGGAAATGTTGCTGCACCTACCCCCTCTTGTGATTAAAATCGTTGACTTCCTGGCCTCGATCGAAACAAATCGTATACAGGTGCACGCCTAGGATTATTGGTAATCGAATCGTTGGGTATTGAAATCTGTTGGGTTGTTAGCTGTTGACTCTGTAAATAATGATCTCTGTACTCTTTTTCACTGACTTAATATATTATTTAACGATTAGATTATTCGCTCTCGATTTCTATGAGATAATTGCTGATGAATCCGTCGGCAGGCCGAGTCAACCATCATTTAATCGAAAAGCAAGTAAAATAATTTTATTTTTTTAATGAGAAACATAACTTGTAATGAAACTTAAAACGTTTTTCAATTGTAACTTTGATCACAAGTTCTGCTTTCTGTGGCAATTTTCGGTTTTCTTAAAACTTTGAAGAGTAAGCAGTTGAGAAAGTCTTCTTTGTCAGGATGTCAGCAATATACATGGACGTCAGAATGAATAAAAGAGAGGTAAAATTTCCTTCGTGGTATATTCCCACCTAGCGTTATCGAGGGTAGGCAAAATTATAAACTCTCTTGGGCCAGTTTTACATGCCTCGGAAACTATCAGAAGGATATTTGGTGAAAAGCCCATGGCGGCTTTTAGAATACTAGGAGATTTGAGAGACAATATAGTAAGGTCTAAAGTTTAAAGTACTGGTAATTCGGATTAGGGAAGAAGTGTTTAGTAATACATTTGAAGGTGAGCACCTCTCTTGCAGAATTAATTTTACATTTGATTGAAATTCTAAAGAAGTTGTTTTTTGATTGTTTGTGAAAAATATAGTAAAGTTTATGTAGGTAGCACGATAAGGTCATTTATAGAGCGAAAGCATAAGAGCGCCGTGCGACCAGTTACAGTAAAACTGAAGGTCAGAAGGGAATTCCCAGAGAACATTTGTATGGACCGAAAAGTAAAACGTTAGTGGAATGCCGAATTATTGTTGAATACTATTGGATTTTATAAGATTTAAATTTTTTAAACTTGTGACTCTTGACAATGACGCAGATCGTACCCGAAATGTTGAACAAAGTTTTTAAAAGGGTATCTTGATCAAATTATATATATATATATATATATATATATATATATATATATGTATCAAAAGATCTTGACAGAATTAAAACTCACAACGTTTTTTAGTTTGCCTTTTAATTTTAACGACATGTTTCGAAAGATCTACTTCCTTCATCAAGTTAGATGCCACAGTTTATGGTGTGATGAATATATAATAATATATTGAATCTCATCAACACACCATAAACTGTAGCATCTAAAATGATGAAGGAAGTAAATCTTTCGAAACATGTTAAAATTAAAGGAAAAACTAAAAAACGTGAATTTTATAAGAATATATATTATATAGTTATTCAGTTATATATCACAATCATGAGAGAAAGATGTGGGATATACCGCACTGCTTAAATACACATACTCACAAAATCGTCTATTGTCTCTTCCACTCAGTATGCCTTGTCCAGGTTGTCCTGGTGAGATGACAACGATTATATATATATATATATATATATATCATCACAATATCACCTCACCGCGCAGACGAGCTCCAATGAGTGCGAAACAGCTGTTCGCAGTTACCGCATGATACGGACACTGCCCAATTAATTGCCAGTCTGTCCCAGTCAGACTCGCCCGAGGAATCATTGGGATAGCAAAATGACTAAAATATGTTTGAGTATATTGACAAAAATATGTTTGAGTTTGTGATGTGATTAAAACCAGTGCGACCTTTGTTGGCAGTGTCTAGAACACTAATAAATCACCCCGCGATTCATGCGGGGTGATTTATTTTTTAACTTGTAGGAAGTGTGGAAACAATATGTGGGAAGTACGATCACGTCATTTAGAACGCGGTTTAATAACCATAGAAGTTCATTGAACAGATAAGGGACAGAGCATTGTGGAGAGCATTTACGCCCACTTTTGGGAAGATGGGCATGCAGGTTTGAATGATGTGATGGTGCAAATAATTGATGTAACTGATGTAAGGTATCTGGCGTATAAGGAGGACTTTTGGATTGAAAACCTAAAGTGCTATACACCGCTGGGATTAAATGCTATGAAAATGTGATTTACTATGGCTATGGTTTATGGTAATGTGGACGGAGTTATGCAAATCTTTGCGGGTGGGAACTCGGTCTTGGACTGCTATGTGTATCTGAAGAAGGGGCTGTGCCCCGAAACATTATTTTTAATAAAGTTTCTTGATGTTATATGTATATATACATATATATATATATATATATACTTCGCCCTCATTGGTGTATATATATATATACTTCGCCCTCATTGGTGTATATATATATATATATATATATACTTCGCCCTCTCGTCAGCGCGGTAAGCTAATATTGTGATATATGTATGTATATATGTATACATACATAACTACATATATATATATATATATATATATATATATATATATATGTATAATAAACTCAAAATGTCTTGTGTCGGTACTCCGAGTTTCACGCTACTAGGCGACTGTTGCCTGATGATCGCATAGTAGCGTGAAACTCGGAGTATTGACACAAGACATTTTAAGTTTATTTCATACTGCTCTACTTTTTTGAAATATTGATCACTCTTAATGCTAAAGCCATTCCTTGTTTTGGTTTATTTTGATATATATGTTTATTTTTATATTTTATATGTATGTTTACTCAGTTATATCTTCCATGCTTCCATATTGTCTAGGTGATCACTTGGTATCGAGTAGAATTGAAGATTAATTTCATTCATGTTTCAGAGATTCACAAAACTGATTGTAAACAACGTGGGAGATTTGTAAGCTTTGAAAACACAAGTGATACTTAATCCCGGTTGTATATGTTAGAAAAAGAAAAACTAATTCATTTTACAGAAAATCACATACCGACACGTCAGACTGGGAACTGGACACGCATGAGGTAAGAATTAGAATAACCACTTTGTGCACAATCAAAAACATCAGATAAACAAAGACCATTGAAACGGACAAAAAAAAATTACCACGGATTTAATTCAAAGAAGAGATTGAACTGCAAAGGCTTTACTAAAGCACACGTCAAGGGATAAAGAAAGATATATACTGTGGTTAAACAAAACGGATGATTTTTATATTCTGTTTCGTGTACAATCTTTTCCTGCCTAAAGTGCTCGTCCGATCAAATGCAAGTAATAAAAATATACTGTCCTCAATAAAAGTATTCTGTCCTCAATTAAGAAATAAAGCCCTCCTTGCTTATCCAATTAAAATGCGGTAGTCTTCTCTTTTTGTCATAATAATTCTAATTGGGAATTGCAGTTAAATGTCAAGAAATAATATAAACATACAAAATGTATCAACTGGTGGATAAATAAACATCTGTTGCACTTATCCCTTTTTTTATTCTTGTTTAGCATGCCAATCTCCTTTTTCAAGATGTACACTTCTCGTCTTATCCTCCTCAAGGTATGATGTCTCGCTTACATCAAGTGTCATTTTTTCAAGGTTCAGATTTATCATACCAAAATCTGTTCGTATAATTAGTAACATATCATTCTAAAATTCAGCCAAGTACTTACGCATATTTTTAACATTCAGCGCAGACCGGTTGACTGGAATTAAATGTTTCATAGGGTGTTATCATGGTCAGTAATTAAGCATTTTACCGCTTTATTGGGGGATTTAACATAATTCTTATGGTCAACTGAACATTAGTCGAATTGGAAATGATTCTCACCAGACCAACAAGAGTCAAGAATTTAACTGACTTAAAATGTATGCCTACAATATAAATTGTTTCAAAAATACTTTATAGCTTACAATAGCCATGTTTTTCAAAACAAGGCTGTATTCACCTTAGTAAAAAAGCAATTAAAATGTCAGATTTGCATAAATTAGAACAGACATTTATGATAACTTAACTAATCCAAATAAGATGAAGGATTTAACCAAAGTTCGACGTTGAACGGTTGTAGGAGTCAAAAATAAAACTTGTTAACTTGATTTTTAGTTTCAGATAAAAGCCCCAAGACATTTCAAACATGCAAAATTATATAAACAATACGAAACTTCGCCGTAGAATCCGCTTCCGTCCACTTGAGTGCAGACCGGCGGTTACAATGCCTGTCTGAACGTACTTCTTAATAATGTCTGTTTAAATAACGTCCACAGATACCTGCTTCTTGAATACATGTTTGCTATTGTGTTATTAAAACCTAGGACACACTGTACGACAATCAATGTTACAACAATCCACTCAATGTTACAACAATCCACGCAGGCTTACAGCAATCTACGCAGTGTTACAACAATCCACGTAGTCTTAACACAATCCACGCAATGTTACAGCAATCCACGCAACGTTACAACAATTACTAAATACTGGCATACCCGATGAAGATATCTGAACCCAACGAGCTACATTTATTATTAGATTTAGGGTAATCATTTAACCCTTTAACGGTCTACAAAACATAAATATAAAAATCATGGAAAAATTCTGTCACACCTTTTAGTGAGAGTTTGTTACCGTGCAACGAACTATCACCAATTATACTCCCAACATGGACTTTTTTTGGTTGAAAATTTTTCGTAGATTTCAAAAACCTTAGTTTTGAGTCAAAGGAGTATATAGTTGAAGGAAGCGGGCAAAAATTGTTAAAAAAGGGGCCTGGTGTCCTGCGTACTAGCTCGGCCATTGAGATTTAAAGGATTAAAGAAAGAAAAAATCAAGCCAGGATTAGACTTTCACTAAACTATGGTTCTTGAGTTTCTAATTAAACTTTAATAACTCTTAATGTTCGACTCTTTGTGTATACAATTGAGGATTTCATGAAGTAGTGCGTTTAATGTTGCAGCGAGGTTCTGCGACTTAAAGCGGATTTTCCTTCAGTTCAAAATATCACGCGATCGACATTTTGTTATCACTTCATTCTGTCTTGTGAGCTCTTAACTGGATCCGTTCCATCCTATAGCTCACAATACTAAGAAAACAATCGCAAAAAGTCGATATTATGATATTTTGCCCTGAATGGAAATCCAGCCTAACGGATGAAGCTATTCAATTTTATAGGATATCAAGCACATCCAAGTGAGGTGAAGAGCAGTACTATTTGTCAGTATTTTTATTCTTCAACTTGTGTATCAGCACTCTTACGTAGTTCAACATGGTAAAGTTAATAACATAATTCCGAAAAATTGTTAATATCTATAATGCAACCTCACCAATTGGCAAACAAAAATTTTTGGTCTCTTGGGAATCTTTGAGTGAGGAATATTTCTTGTCACAAAACGGTACTGATTGATTCGTTTTCGTTGAGATTAAGTCATTGTGTCACCTGACTGCTCTTCTTAGATGGTCCACGGAGACAACCCTCTGTTGTGTCGATTAATCCCTGGCTTATCTAAAGCTTGGTTTTCATTTATGGGTTCACCAGACGGCGACGGTTATGACCATAGAGAGACCACAAACTTAACTCGTGCCTGTACCGACAAAACGGCAATTTCACGACAAGACGTTTTTATACAAAATGGTTGTATGAAAACATTATATGGAAAAAGAACTATACATGAAACTTACGAAATGTAAGAGATGCGACTATTTGGAAATCAGGATCTAGTCTAAGGAAGCTCGCATAGCTTCTTTGGCTAATAAATCCAATCGAGTGAACAGAACTACCCATCATGCTTAGAACTTCTGAACCTTACATTTTATCTGAACAATAGGGCAAGCTGGTGGATAAGTCGTAATTCGGTGGGTAAAACTTAATCTACTGGGTTCTTCCAAGTAAGCGTAGTTTTGTACTTAAGAACAACTAGAGCCATTTCTCCAGTTAAAAATATGATGGCCCGTACAATATATTTAAATAGAGGCATAACGAAGACATATATTATGAAATATTTAATGAACTGACGTTTTGATGAACTGAGAGTACTCTCACTACTGTCACATCACTTCTATTTTTGTAAATAGCCTACTATATTTAAGCCGAGACTTCGTAATTTTATCTCACTCTGAAGATGTTGCGGGTTAAGCGACGAAACGTCAGTTCATTAAATATTTCATAATATATTTCTTTGTTATTCCTCTATTTAAATATATTGTCTGGGCCATCATATTTTTAACTCGAGTTCGTTTTCCGCCTGGAGCATCAATTGCTACTATTTAGCGCCATTTCTGTTTAAATCAAAATCATTATTTCGCAGAAGAGCTTTTTATATGGACAATTTCAGCTCGGCTTCACGAAGAATTTCATTTTGAAAATCATCTTTTGCAATTACATGACAAACTGTTCAGTCCATGGTGACTTATATTCAGCCCGGTTAATCTGGTTTATATTTTTTCACGTTACGACTACGAGCACCTAAAGGTCGAGCGTCCAAGGAATCTGCATATATTTCAACCTCGATCCAGATTCCCTCCTCTCTCCTCCCCTGTGATCAAGGTTGCATATATTTATCATATTCAAGCAGGCTTTTTGTTTTCCCCTCCTTTATTAATTAGCCATTCATTAAATTTAATTTCGCATTGGCGATCAACTATCCAAATCAAGTCGCAGCTTTTTACTTCCTTTAAAGTGTTGATTTTGAATGTGCGGTGTTCCGAATTTTAACGTTGATCACGACGCCGCACCGTTATCCCGCTGTTTCTCTACCGAACTATAAATGATAAAACAAACAGCTTGGTTTAGATTGGACCACGTGGCCGGAACTTTCCTGGTTGCACGATGGCAATTTTAATGACTTATTATATGATTCTCAGGAAGAGCGCTCCCTGCAAAATTTATAAGTAATTCCATGGCTGAGTAGAAGAATGAACTCGGGTGGAGAATAATGATGTTAGTTGCTACTCCGAGTGACGAACCATGCCGGGAAAGCAGAGAAAACTCTACTTGGCCCGGCAGGGATTCGAACCCGCGACCTTCGGTTTTCTAGTCGGACGCTGTACCAACTGAGCTACTGGTCAAGTTGGGAGCTGGTCACGAAATTGATGTTACTTCGGCTCTTGATATATCGAAACATATACTAGTTTATTCGATATCGAGACATTTAAATCCTATCTGATTTTAAATGGTTGAGTATAAGAATGAACTCGAGTGGAGAATAATGATGTTAGTTGCTACTCCGAGTGACGAACCATACTGGACAAGTAGAGAAAACTCTACTTGGCCCGGCAGGGATTCGAACCCGCGACCTTCGGTTTACAAGTAATTCCACGTCGATCCATCAAGTTCGGTGAAGTACACTTTTACTATCACTATTTGCAAGTGATGAATTGTTTTTTATGGTTTTATTAATACTTTTTACTTTGAATTGAGATTATACCCATCAGAAACAGCCTATTGTCGGAAATTAATTCCAAAGTTGTTCTGAAATTAAATGAAATTCGTACTGTACATTTATTTTTGTGACTTATTAATTTTAGATACAGATACAGTACAATGTGTGTAGATTGGTTTCACACTTTCCGTCCGTAAATGTTAACCTAGGGAAGACTTTCCAACAATGTTTCCGTAGATCACATCCTGAACTGTTATCATTGTAAATAAATCTCGTAGTTTCGTGGCGTTGAGAAAGCGCGTTAAATGTTGAAATGCAAATAAAGTAGTGAATTGATGTAATTTGGGAAAACTTAAAATTTTGATACTTAACGAGGCTAATTGCATTGATTAGAGCGATATTTATACGGAGGGAGTCTATGAGGGGACTGGCATTTAGAAGAATTATTGGCAAAAATCGTTTGCCTTAGACAAAATTTTAAAGAGGTTATGCGGGAAGAACTGTCATACGTCTTAACTATATCTGCTTAAGCTCCAAAATGACTAAAGAACCAGAAGAAACTGATCTCAAATCAAACGTAAAAACAAAACTTACGTTTATATTATAAACGTAATTTATAGGATCAACGACAACATGGCGACCACAGTTAATCGTGTCCAAAATTGCAGTAATCGGTGATATGACCAATTATAACAGAATGATCAAACGTCACCCATTTTTGCAAAAAGGATTACAGCGTGCGCCATACCTCTAGTACTGGATCCAGCTTCCTTCATCCGTCGAGTCCTTCGTTTTAGCTCAGTGGTAAACTAATCGTCATGTGAGGTCAGTAATATCTTGTAACGTTATTAACACTTTAAATGCACCTTTACGACACCTGTTGTCGATAGAAATACGATACGTTTGCTAGGAATAAACGAGAACCCCCGCACAGCACAAGTCACTTGGAAGGAAGAGCTTTAACACAGCATGGCAAGAGGATTTTACCACATCATTCCCAACTCACTGCCTATCAACCCTACCAACACATTAAGCCAACAGATGGAATTTCTGTCACTGCATGTTTCTATTATTCCCACTGGTTTCCATAGGGAACATTCCTAAAAATCTAACCTTTACCTTTCACTAGTTTAGTCTAGCGCTGGTACGATCATATGTCTCAACTTTTTATTTCATTCATTCGCTTCTGCTGTAGCGTTACCGTATGAAGCTTGGGGAACGTAATCCTTTTTCTTTTCATAAATTCAAGATTTTTGAGAATGATAATGAGGTCAACAGAATTCGTAAAGGTTAAACGGTATTTGATCATTAAACTGTTTACATTTGTTCACTAGGATGGAATAGATATCGTCTTTGTTCTGATGTTTTGCTATTTATACCTCTAACCGTGACCATGGCATTTTATGAACAGTTTAAACAAATTCAATTTTTTTTATTGTTCCAGTCTCAATATAACGCCTCTTCTAATCTTGGGTACTTTAAAATTGTCCCGATAGAGAAAGACAAATTATTTCTTCCATTCATATACATGGTGAATTGATACTTAACTAGCTTAAATGAAGCTACAAAAATGCTTGGAAACGAAGCGTACATACTGAAAGAATTGTTGTTTTATGAAACCTCTGGAAACTCTGCAAGACTCATTTCGTGAAAAATTTGAGACTCTTTCGCAATTATAAATAGTCCTGGATTGTATTTTGTCCCCGTAGATGCCAGGAAAATTTCTAAAACTCATACTGAATTTTAAAAATCATCAAGGCGGGTATTTCAGCACTGTGCCGTCAAAATTTATGTTCAAGGGATTTCAATAATATGGTTATTACATATGAACGTTGTTTAACGTTCGGAAAGTTGAACTTCATTGGGCTTCATTGACCCAAGTCCCAAAGGCTTTCATTTAAAAGTGGGTCCTATCGTGGTCTTTGGGAATTTGACTCAACTCAAAGGAATCAGATTAAGTTATTGTTGAAGGAATTCTATTGCAAATAATTTGAAAGCACAGTTGACAGGGGGTGATATCCAGTTTCAGAACAGACAGAAAAATAACAATCATTAGGTTTTCAAAACAACAGTTGTTTAGGTAAAGCTACAGCTGTAATGGTCGTCATTAGTATATGTTGTTTTGATAAACAGGACAATTTGACAGTTTCTTGGAGCAATCAGAAATTCTTTCTTGATGGAATGATAGGAATCCAGCAACCGAATGTGACATTTACACGTTTATTTGTTGGCTAAATCTAAATGCCAAACATTTCAACAGTCAGATTAAGCATTCCTTCAATGATAAAAATGGATACAGTTATCACACGTATTGTGCCAAACAGCATGATGTGCCAAGCACAAAATCTCGCCGTAGGAGGGCCGTTACCAACAGCTGAACTAATTAACTCACTTTTTGCGCACGGAGCGCACTCCTCGCTCCATTGACGTTCATTAGGGGACTGAAGTCCTATCACCAGCTCACCATAAAAAGTCGAAAATCTTACTGAAATAGGTAAAATAAATATGATTATGGAAATAAGAACCAATTTCCAGTGAATATGCATCGTTACATCAAGTCATCTATTGAAGTTTGAACTATTGACGCCTCATAAGAAAAAGGACAGCACAATCCAAAATTGTGATCTTTTTAGCCGATTGAAATGATATTGGTATTGTTTTGAATACGAAACCATTATTGTTTACGTTGTTGAAAATCGAGAAAGGAAAGTCAAAAGTGTAAGTACAGCTATGAGCCTATGCAAGTCACTGAAGTGTAAAAATAAGGCTGATGACCTGTTTACTTTGAATGAAAGGTAACGGGAACAGGAGCTTCAGTGCAGTATAGAGTCGGAGAGTATCCATATTACCCAAACAGATAGTGACAGAATTTATTAATAAAAAAACAAAACTTGTTTAAATTATACAAGCTATAACCAAAAATTAAAGGGTTGTAAATGTCTTGTTAGTCTTAGGGGGTATTTACATGGAAGCGAGCCGCCGGCCCTCTTGTTAAGGCTAGCCCTTGCAAGAGGGCTGGATTTCACCTCGCTTTTAAATTTACATGGGAATTTTCTAGCTCTTTGAAGAGGTCTGGTCCTAGATAATCTCAAATACACATGCGCACATTGACTTTTTCAGCCCTCCTAGGAAGGCCAGCCTTCTTGAGTGTATTTACGTGGCAAATTTCCAGCCTCCTAGGCGAGATCTTCGGTAGTCATCAGCGAGATGGCGGGCTCGAGGCGGGCTCCTCTCATGTAAACGAAAACAAAATTTTACAAAAGATTTGACAGAGTAGCGAGATCTTGGCAAAGAGGGCCAGCCCTATTAGGAGGGCTAGCTCGTTTCCATATAAACACCACCTTAGTCAGGGATATTTATGGTAGAATTTCAGGCTTTCAGCCCAGCTGACGGAGAAAACCTGCGGAGGCAAGCCATTGCAAACAATACTGCATGAAATCCTGAATGGTATAGGAGAATATTTCAACTTCGCAAAATTTCATAAAAAGAAACCAGTGCAACGACGGGTCAATGAACACCTAGCCATAAATGTATACTGTCTAGCAACCTAAATGTTTCTTTAATGCTTACCCTAAATCTAATCCCATTGTTGCTCGCTGAATTCAAATCTCACTCATTCTCGTCTACCCTTTTTAGTAATTGCTTCAACATTGGACCGTGTTTCAATGACTTGACATTATTACTTACTGGATTCTTCTGAGCCCAATATGGCAAAATATTAAAGTCGAGACTTGGAGCGAAGATGAATCCAATAAGTGTTTTATTATACCGTAGAATCCCAAAAGTAACGGCCCCCGTTACTTTCGAATTTACCAGGCTTTGGGGGCCGCTACTTTCGGGGGACCGCAACTTTCGGGGGGCCGTTACTTTCGGATGGTTAAAATACGTTAGCGACTAAGAAGTGTCAAGCACACACGTAA
>JBAHVQ010000127.1:1875951-1887458 GCA_036872915.1 Nanipora kamurai
TCTATCTATCTATCTATCTATCTATCTATCTATCTATCTATCTATCTATCTATCTATCTATCTATCTATCTGTCTCTGTCTGTCTGTCCAAAAATAAAATATGTTAATTTCAAGTGTTTTTCACCTTGGTGACGAATTTTTATCCAACGGCTCGGTTTTTTAAGTATATTATATTTTTTTAATCTGCATTTCATTTGTCATTTGCCATATTACATATTCCCTACCTACCTAACGGTACCTATACCTACCTACCTACCTATCTATATTCATATATACATAAACATAACACTATTTGCTCTATCTGTTTGGTATTGAGCCCTCTTTGTATTCCGTAAACCTAATCGTTCACGTACATACACATACATATGCATATACATTTATAACCCACCCATCCATCCGTCCATCCATCTGTCCATCCAACCAAACCATGCATCCATCCATCTATTCAAATTTTACTCAATGAAATGCCTGTGTAAATTTCAGCTACAGCTGATTTGGCCTAGTCAAGTTGTAAATGTTCTCTGGTTTGGATAACACTGCCAATCGTCAAGTTCCCTTTCTACTTTAAACTGGCAAGAGTAATGCCAGTATTTAAATAAGGTGTTAGAATTAATCCAAATAATTGTAAACCCATTTTGGTTCTCTAAATGTCGGCCATATTTATGGATCACTGGATAATAATTAGCTATATCTGTATTCTATGGATAACAACCTTTTGAATAAATGTCAATCTGGTTTTAGATCACTTCATTCTACTGCAACAGTACTATTGGATCTCACTAGTTAATGGTGTTTCAATGTTGACAAGGGAATGGTGAAGAGTACCATATTCTTACAGGGCTGTAGCTAGCATATTCCTTTTGGGGGGCAGTTGAACAAGTGCCAATGATGTAAGCAGTTAAAGGGGTTTGGTGGCATTCCCCTAAAAATACTTTAATTCTGTGAAATGCCACCTTTCCAGCCATGCATTCTCTATGAGAGATTTTTCTTAAAAAATCAATTTTTAGCACTTTAATTGCTTACAACAATATTTTGTCCCAGAATCTGGGGACAAGAATGAATCATTGAACTCTAAAAAGACTTTTTAGAAGTGGAGTGAATCAAAAAGAAAAAGAGGAGGAGTCACCAGAAAGTAGGGGTACAGTATCATGATTGACCTGATACTGAACAGTACATGTTGCTAGCTTGATGTTAGTTTGCTATCACTTTACCAATAATCTTTTGGATTTTGATTGGTCTGTTTTCTTATTGAAGTATTGACTTAGTGATATAACTGGGTTATTTTGTATTGGGTTAGCCACTTCATGTGAGGTTCAAACAGCTTCCTATTGTATCAGAGGTTTTTGCTTCTTTTGCATAATTCCATTGAGTAAATTAAAAACAACAACTGGGGAGTCAAGGTAATATACAGTACTATTGTAACAATTGCTTTAAAACAAGTATAATATGAAAAATGACAAGGTAATGAAAAACCAGAATAAGTTCTTGTGCTTTCGACATTTTATCCAACGAAATATAATGAAAAAGTATCACCACCAATTTGCTATTCTATGTTCTATATCATTCTATGTTCTATGTCACTAAATAAAATATTTGAGTTTAAAAAATCATAACTACAGCAGCAAGAAATGAAAAGCTACAAAGCATGTGATTCATGTTTTACACTGTACTGGTACATAAGTATAAATTAAGGGGTCTGTAGATTTCTGGAATCTACTGGCAGGGTTACATGAACAAATTTATTTAGAGGGTTACATGAACAAATTTATAAAATGTGTGTTTAAATAAATTCACAGGAAAATTATGTTAAATGTTCAAATTTTAATTCCAAACTTGGTTGTAGTTTTGATTAATTGCACTACAAACATTGAAAATGTTGGTAAAAATTTCCAGGCAAGTACTGGTAAGTGGTGTGTGTGTTAAAACAAAGTGTGCTCTTATCCAAGCCAAACAAAGTGAATTTTCGTTTCCAGTTTGGATCCTTTTTCAGTGTTACTTCAACAAGTTGAGGAAGCTCAAAATTATTTTGATGTTGTCAGCTATACAGTAGCATGCCATCCCAGACTGGTTACAAGAATTTTAGGGCCCATGAATCAACTGCATTATAGCAAGTCATTCATTATAAAGATTAATGAAGCATGATATATGAAGCTGTTTCATTTTTTGACCTTTTACCTGTATACTGTACTGTATACATGTGTATATACCAATTTTTCTAATCCTAGTTGGAAGGTCCTTTGGTGCAATCTTTCAAGAATTTTACAGTAATAGCAAATTCTTTGTGAAGAGATAATCTAGTTAATACAAGTAACTTTTGCATGGCTGTTTCTTGAACACTCTGGACCTACTGCAAGAAATCATCATTGCTATGAATCACAAAAAATTGATCACTTGTTTATGGTTCATAGCAATTTTGACAATGTGTATATTTTGATCAGTTCAGTCATATCCTGTTCATTTTGATCCTTACACTCATGTGGAAAATACTTTTTCATATTTACAGAGCTTGTTGTGGAGTTTTCTTTACCTAATCCAATGAATTCAAAAAGTGACTTCACCTTTTATTCCATCCACTGAAATGAACAAAATATTCAGGAACCTTCCTTCCTCTTTCATCTTTTGTAAAATCAACCTCTAAAATCTTAAAATTTGTAAGATTAGGAAGCTACTAGAATAAAAAGAACCAACGCTGAAATTTATGAGTTCTGACTCATTTTAAATATTAAAAGATAAATGAAAAATATATAATTAATGTTTGAATTTTTCTCTGCTGATATTTTTTAAATAATGAGGTAAAATCAAACTAAGATACCTTTGATTCATACAAAACTTTTGCTTTGGATGAGTCAGGCTCATAACATAATACTGTCTCCCCGACTGAGAATTTTGTTGAACACTGTCTTGTTGACACCATGTTGGATTCAACGCAAAGCCGTGGTGTAATGAGAAATAAACTGTAATTCAATTGATAGACAGCTGAGCATGAATGCTGGCTCAAATAGAATCCCTAAACACCATGTTCAAAAAGTAAGTAAAATTTTATCATAGAATTTAAATTGAACATTGAGTTTTCAATTTGCGCAAGTGTTTAGGTAAATATATGTAATGTATGTTCCTGTGAAGTAACGTGCGTATTTCACGTTAGGTGGCTGGTGGCGAATTGCGAATGGATTGTGGGTAAATGTGTAATGCCTGTACCATCTTTCCATGACCAAGTAAACTTTCAAAAGTTACCTGTACACTTTAAACTGGCCCGGTTAGTCAGCAACCGAAAAAGTCATATAAGTACTTATTTTCGTCAAGGACCCTTCTAGTTCGCCTTTTCATTGCATAAATGTAGACCACTTCCTACAGAAGAAGTATATAGGCCACTTGCATTTGCTCCCCTGTTGGAAGAAAAATACTTATAAACAGAAGAATTCTATATGTGCGGAATATAGGATAATGATTTTCAACAGGTGGGGTGGGGAAATTGATTTGGTGTTTCAGAGATAGCTTGGGACTTCAGGATAAGGTTTATGATATGGCTATTTTCTTTGCCCTTAAAAATTGTAATTTTTGTTATCCTTTTTCAGGGTTTAGGTTGCAGTAGTTGTTGAGGCTAATACAAAGACTATTAATACTAAAACTATTATTAATCAATCATGTATCAGTATGCATTGCCATACATGCAGAAAAACCTCTTCAGTTCTTTCTGCAGGTTGCATACAGTGGACAAAGAATTGAGCTGGGAAGTTATCTGCCAGAAAATTTTAAAACATTTAATTTTATTATTTTTCTCTTTCAAATTATGGAATTATGGAATCAGAACACAAGCACTACAGTTACCATTTAAATAATAGACTTTCTGTTGAACCATACCTCCCAAATAGGAGACCCTCCTTATCCAATTCCATTTACTCTCCACACTCTTAGAGAGTTTATTACTTAAATAGTAACTGTGGTGCTTGTGTTCTGATTCTGTAATTGTGTAGTGTGAAAGAGAAAAATAAAATTATATGTTGCAAAATTATTCAGGAGATTGCTCCATAGCACAGCTCTTTGATTGTCTATACAACCTGCACAAAGAATTGAAGAGATTATTCTGCATGTCTTGGCAATGCATACATGATTGATTTTTAGAATTTGAAATGCTGGTAAATTTTTTAATGTTAACATCTCTACAAAATAAACCTCTCAACAATTCTTACTGGAAAACATTTGGGCACAACAGTAGAAGAAGAGACTTACTGTATACTGTACTAAATTAAACAAGGTGAATTCCCAGTGAACTTAAATCTTTCGTGGTGTATCAGTTTACTTGTATGGGATGTAAATCTCACATAGGCGAGACTACTTCTCATCTTACCGCAAGGATAAAGGAACACACTCAAACTTGAACAATTGTTTTCTGACAAAGATCAGTATAACTCTTCTAGCTTTAAAATCTTTGACACTGCTATAATTCTACCATTTCATTGAAACTTAAAGAAGCTTTACACATTAAGAAAATTAAACCAGAACTTAATATTCAAGTTGAACATTTGAACATGATTTTTAGTTTATAATTCACCTTGTCTAATTAATTTCCATCTTTAACTACCATTTGTCACATTGTAATAAGCATCTCAATATCTTATTGTTAACACTTAGTGAATCCATTAGATGAGTCATACCTGTATTTTAGATAGGTTAACATGTAACATCTGTAACTAGTTGACAATCCCTTGTACTGAAGATGGCATAAGTCGTGGCATAAAACACGTCTGCAATTAAAAAATTTGTCCTTTATCTGAAGATCATCTTAACTTTGCTCCTATACCATATAGTCAAAGAATTATTGGAGGTCAAACAGTAAAAAGAACATTTTTGGTGCCAAGGGGCAGGGGCCTTAGCTTTCATGGTCCCATCTCTAGATTCACACCTGTTGCAGTTTTCAAAATTTAGATTTGATTGTATCCAAATTATGACAGTTAAACATGAAGTAGAAACATCAGGGTTACAACTGCATTTAACATAAAATTCTGTTTCTGTGTAAATTTAGGTGGTTAAAAGGGAAAACATAACATTTATTATTGAAATGCTACATACTTGTTTGATTTAATTATCTATACTAGCATTTTTCACCAGCAGCATACTATTTATCTAACTTGAATAAAACCAGCTCTACTGTAGCTGATTCAAGAAAATCTAAAAAGGAATTAGATTGTAGTTCTCTCTACAGTTTTTAAATGATATTCAAAACTCATTAATATTTTATGAGGAAAACACAAAGGAATATCATAATTCGCATTTAAGAAACACGACAAGTTTTTTAAATGTAGACATGTTTCAACATCTCATGATGCCATCTTCAGTACAAGAGATAAATTATGTGTGTTACAAGCTATATAGTGGTAATATGATACAATGATAGCAATTGCCAATATGAATAAATTATAAACAGTCAAAAAATGATGTGTCTAATTACATGAAATACATGAATAATACCACTATATAGCTTGTAACACACATAATTTATCTCTTGTACTGAAGATGGCATCATGAGATGTTGAAACATGTCTACATTTAAAAAACTTGTCGTGTGCATTAACATTAGTGCTTTTACGCAGTTATAGCAATATCATAATTGTGTCATATCTTTATATGTGATGCTTGCAAGACATGCTTGTTTTAACTTCTTGTCAAATTTTCTTGGCTTAGAAATAGTTAATTTTCAAACTTTTTTCATGAATTACAATCACTGACAAAACTGTTGGGACACTTGGTTTTATATAGTAAAATTTTTCTTTTTTTCACCCCCCCTCCCCCAATTGAATGTGTGTTGCTATGCCGACACATTGTTTGCAGTTAGGTGTGCCCCCCTTTGCCCATTCAGTTGTACTCAACATTGAACAATGTGGGGGAGGGAGGGATAGCACTCTTAGTCTAAAAATGATATACATATTGAGAAAACATTGAAAATTGTAAGTGTCCCCAAGCTTTTTGTTACTGATTGTAGCTTGTGGAGGGGTTCATTTTATAAGCCATTCAAAAAAGTCATACTATGTGTTTTATCAGGTCTAAAACACTCATTTGTCACCTTGTGTTTTATATCTTACTTGTTTTTTAAATATTATGTCATATAGAACAGGTAGAAGGACAAACAAAAATTAAAATCTGTTAAATATTAGTGGTAGATATTGATGTTTCAACCAAGAACCCATTAAATGAGTACTTCTCTCTGACTGAAAGCTTGTGGTCTTTCAGCTTGTTTTTTAATATCTACATCACTGGGTTTCCCAAGCCCAAGGTCTCAATCATAACTAGGGTTGAAATACTACTACAGGCATTGCAACCAGGTAGAAATTTTACAAGAAAACCTTAATATTCCAGTGTGTTTTTATTTTTAAGGTAACTTACATGTATACTGAATGTTGTTGAAGGTGGCCTATCATTCCATAATTTTGTTCCACACTGTATATTATCAATGATTATATATGTTATAGATGTTATATATACATACATATAAATTATGGAAATAATATTTGTTATTCTTTGAGGCAATTAAGGATGAAATTAATTTTTCTGACAGATTCTACTACAACAATTTATAGTTGGTTGTGATATTTTGCTACTGTACTTCATTTTGAATAACATTAAGAAAAGATTGGAAATCCACAATCTATAGTATAGTGCTTCCTTGGAATTTGGAATTAATTTTGCTGGAAAAATCCTGCAGTACTGTGCAGTACATTTGGCAAAATGTTTTGAGAAAGAAAGGACCATGAATGTTTAATTAATGTTATGTCATCCAAAGGTTTCAGGCTGATGAAAATATCTCTGGTATTACACAACTGAAGTCATCTGTGCAGCGAAACATTAGAACGAAACTTGTGGAACAGTTTCCATCCCTTAAAGATTGTATTGATGATATATGCCCAAAGAAGGAATCCATGGTATTGGTGAAATGGTATTGTGCAACGAATTTACCTGTGTTACTGTATATAGTTTTTTAAGCAAATGATATTTAAATATTTTCTTATATCTTTTCCAGCCATGAACATTTGGAAATATTATCGGTGAACTCAGAATTATTATTCTTTAAACAACGAGATAGCCCCTACTACCCAACATTAAGGTTGCTACACCAGTGTAAGTAAATGAAGTGAAATAACGTTTTAGGCGCTTTCCATTTACACGGTCAGATTGGTCAATCTTGTATTTCTTAACCTTTATGAAAAGATCAGGAGCCTTAATGCATGATTTGATGTACCAAATACTGTTGGCTCATGCAATGCTTTTTTAAAAGACAGGACTATTCAGCTAGAGTGGGATTCTGTACATGTATAATGATACTCTTTAATTTTCTGGTTTGATTGGCCCCAGACACACTGCGTTGACCAAGAATCTTCCTTGTACAAGTAAAATTGTCTGGCATTAGCCAGTGTAAAATGACAAATAATGTTTTTGACTGTCGTGGAAATGAATGGGTTAAATGTTTAATACTGTAGTTGCTATTCACATCATTAAAGACATGGAAACCCATTATAACGTTATGGCCATGTTACGTGAGGCAATTTTTCTTGCAACTTGCAATGCAACGGCATTGCGAGACAAATTACAGAAGAAATTGCATGTGAAACATCCCCATATTGCAACTTTTCTTGCCTCAAAAACTTGCAAGAAAAGTTGCTGGTAAGGTTGAACCACCTACTTTTGCAACACTTCAAGACAAGTGGCAGCAAGCGACATTCCCTCTTGCAACTTGTCATGCAATGCTGCGAAAAAGAGCCAATCACAGCCAGGCCAAAGACTGATGCATTTCAGGTTGCTGAGTAAATTGCTATATTTCTGGCATCCACTGAGCAACACTCTATGATTTCTTGTCACAGAGATTGCATTGCAAGTTGCAAGAAAAATTGGTTAGTGTAACGTGGCCTATCAGCTCCTGAACCATTGATAAAAGTTGGATATAAGCTATAGAAGTTGCTTTAATAAATTGCAAAAATGCATGTATGGTAAATGTTAGTGACAGTGAAAGCATAATTATGATCATGAAAATTCCTGTATTGATTTCAAACACAATATTGAGATAAGTTTTAAAGTGGCAGGATAATATATGTTGCGAAGTTCCGTACTACTGTCATACAGGTATAGGTTTCATTATATGGATTGCGACTACATAAGGAAGATTTTGCATTTGTGTAATTTAAATCTGGATAAGGTTGGGGTGGGGAGATTGACAACTTGATGATCAGATGAAATTTGGGAAGTTAAATATCACTGATTTCCTGAAGCAAGTAGACAATTCATTTATGTCCTAGCTGCTGAAAATTCTAGGCTGTTTTTTCACTGGTGAAAAGTTTGGGTGGTTTGTTAAAGATAAGGGGAATGTTTCCGTAGGTACTGTACGTACAAGTATTTAACCATTAACCAAATTTAATTCTGAATACCATCAGGTGTTATGTGTAGGACCAGCTTTAGTCGGAAGGGCACTGATATTAACATCTCTCTCTTATTTTTCCTCTTTCTTTCCAATTCATACTTTAAAGAAAATTGTTGTCATAGTTTCGTAGCATATGTATTAAAAAGATGACAAAATAAATAAATGGTGAACATTAAAATTTGTTAATTGTTCCTAACTTGGCTCCAAATAGTGTATGGACACTTAAAAACTCCTTACCATAAACGTAAAAACCCCAATATTTTATTGTTTACCTACAGTTCTTTACTTTGTCATTGACACTGCAGATCCTTTCATACTGCCCCATCAACAAGTCGATAAAGGTGCTATTAAGTTTATTCTTAGTGGAGCAAATATTATGTGTCCTGGGCTAACTTCTCCTGGTGCAAAACTTAATGATGCAGAAAAAGATTCAATCATTGTATCCTTAAAATTTTTTTGTGTTTCAACTTGCTTATTATTTTTTTTTGCTGGTGAATAAATCAGTTAAAAAATAAATTTACAGTGTATTGCGAGATATTTGCTACTGGTGGCTCCCAGGAGAGCACGAAGCTTCACTATGACAAGCTATTATAACTTTAGTGCCAACCAGCTCTATCCTAGGGTTATCTTTAGTGCAGTGAGTGAATGCAAGTTTTCATCTATTTCGTCAATCTTTTGCCTCCTTTCCTTCGATTGTTTTCTGGGCATTGATTTATATTTTACGGCTGCTATACAATGTAACATACACTGTATGCCGTTGCTCAGATGAACCCGAGGCAAGAACCACCTTTGTGATGTAACAGGTTGCTATTTGGACAAGTCAATGCTATTTCAAAAAACAATAAAGTGAAAATGCAAACGTGTGTTATATCGCATTTGTTGTATGTTGAGTTAGTTTAAGCCTTTGCAAATCCATGCTGGATATCCTCCTTAACAGTTGCTGTTAGGCTATTCACGCTGAAGGAAAAATGCATGCGTTGGCCGTAGGGAATATGAAAATGTCCTCCGAAGAAATGTAAGTTTAAAAGTTGAGCACATTTAGAGTTAGGCATATTTAAAACTGATCATAATTCTGACGGACTGAAAACTGTGAATAAGTTTATGAAACGCACGCGGATAAAAACTGGTCATTTGGAAATACTTTTACAACCAGAGACGAAATTGTTTCGTTCATATAGCTTAGTAATTTTTCAGGTCTTTTTAGTTTACTTGTTTCGTTTCTATGTTGAATCCGTCGAGTATTAGGTTTTTAAAATTCTACACACGCCACAAGTCAATGTGGTTAAATACCATTAAAATGGGAGTGGAAGTGCTGTAGTTACCTAAATTTAAGGTGCAAAACCAATTTTGATATTTGAAGATATTCCTTGAGCAATTTTACTCAGAACAATATCCAAGCCCTAGACTGGAATAGAACTTGTAACCTTCTGATCGTCGATTTCACATTCTCACAATGTATTTTTGTGGGCAAAATAGCTGAAGACACATTTTCAAATATATCTCTTCTCTGTGTTAGCAAATTTTCTAAAATATTCAGACAAATTGGGTTGACAAAAGTCTTCAATAACTCTCACCAACTTTACTTTCCGACCTACAAGGCTAGCGCTCAGCGAAAGTTTTAGGCCAGTAAGAAAAGCTGATATGTGAAATCCTCATCGCTAGACAAACCATTTATTGTAGAAACTGGCAGTGGGGTTGTAGGTTCTAAAATCGACGAACACCGAAAAACTTGAAGTGAGATACTAAAAAACGCAATAAAATCCTTAAAACACGAAAAGAGTTTACTGAACGCGTGAAGAGATTTGAAAAGACGAAGTGAAATACAAGACATTGAAACACAAGAAAGCACCATTGTTAGAGGTCGTGTACACTTGTTCAGATAGAATCAGGCGGAGGCGTTATAGGCATGCACCGAGCATCCCTTACAGCTGTTACCAAGGCAACAACATAGTGTGCACAATCGTGTGTCTTTTTTTATTGCCGTGCGTTTTTTAAGTTTTAATCTTTTACTTCTAGAGATATTCTAGTTTTTTATGAATTTACTTAATCTGTGTGGAGTAGACAAATTCATAAGATACCTATTTAGCATTTTCCAAACATATAAATATGGTAGAGATTTTCCGGGTGGAAAATGGCTTTACGTCTTACAATTTTATGCTGGGCTGCTACCTATATCTCTGAAACGAAATAAGATAATGAAAAACTTGGGTTTCCATCCTTCGTCATTTTTTTCGTGGCAGTAGCATTCCAAAATGATGTTAATTGAACATCGACATTTCTGGCTACGTAACCAATCCATTTCTTAGTTCTTATCAACAAGTAGGTCCTCTTTTTATTTTTTCAGAGCTTCTGTGAACAAAGGAGTTGGAATTGAGAATTGTCATTATTTAAATGATGGTTTATGGCAAATGAAAAGGCTCGACAGATAACTACTACATGTTATACGATAATAGAAATGAATAAAATGTTCTTAGTATTTGTTATGTTATTCATTGATTCAAAAACAAAATGAATGGGATACATTGCAACCTTTTAAATGAAGTTCGTTTCCTAGTGATTCCTTTGCAAGGAATAAGTTTTTTACTTGGGATTAAAATTGACGCTGGTGGGAGGTTTACTTTACTCTTGAGTCGACTTACCCTGCTGCTATATAGCTTAAAAGATATTTTTATTTAAATCTAAAGAACCGACTTAAAAATTAGAGCCATAGGTCTAACTTTAAGTTTCAAACCACTTTGCTAAGCAATAAACCGTGAAATATAGCGAAAAAGCACTTTTGCGATTGATAATTTTGTGTGGATTCCTAGAAGAAACCCTTACAGAATTATACATTGGGCCTGGACCAAAAAGAGTCAAAGCATACGGAAATAGAACAACAGATTAAAGCCGTTTATGGGAGGGAAATCAGACGCTCTTTACACAAAACAATTAAAACGATTTTTAAGGTGGCTTAACACAGTTACGTACGTACGTACGTACCTACGTATGTATGTACGTACGTACGTACGTATGTACGTACGTACGCATGCATGCATGCATGCATGCATGCATGTATGTATGTATGTATGTATGTATGTATGTATGTATGTATGTATGTATG
>JBAHVQ010000127.1:1891010-1907672 GCA_036872915.1 Nanipora kamurai
ATCACTTCGAATCTCGCGCTTTTCTTCCGAAGTAAGTTTTCTAATCCCTTCCTCCACCCCTGCAATAATATCGGCAATCGGTATTTTTCCTGGAGCAACGGCGAAATTTAGACCCTTCTCAAGGCTGATCCTTTCATTATAACGTAGCTGCTTCTTAGATAGGTTTAGGACCCATTTCTCATTGGTATTAGTATTACGGTCATTGACGTTTTTCTTCGGTAATAGAACCTGGTCTGAAATGTCTGAAAAATCTGAAAAAATCTGAAAAATCTGAAATGTCCAATCTTTCCACGAACCGAGAAACGTCAGTTAACAAAAACAAATACAACCTTCCAAAGTTTATAGATGAGCTTGGACTTCGGCAACGGTGTTTTATCCGGGACACCCTGGCTTATAATATAAGGCCATATTGCACTCAATGAAACCTGTCAAAATATGTCCATCACGTCACTAAATTTCAGAACAAATTCAACATAGCTGGGACTCAGCTCATAAGATGACTGCATCTCACGGGAGATGATACCTAGTCCTTACTTTAGAGCCACTGCACTAGACTATGCATGTCAGTGGTACAAATAGAATACCAGGTTTCAATTAATCAATAGCGATATAGAACAGAAGAAAACTACTAATTGATTACTAGTCAAAGGAACAGCTTACAAATACGAAGTACTAACGTGACACAACTGAACTGACGATTTAAATCGACGACCGTTGAGCAGTGCTACACTTGTCTTATTTAAAAAGACTCAGAAGAGATACATTAACCCCACCACTTCGCCTGGGGTAGGCAGCCATGAGTCAAACACAATTGTCAACAATTACAAAGTCCTTACAAAGTCGCAGTAGATTCTAAACTATGCATGACTCACAAATTTGTCGCATTGGAACGTTTTTAACACCTCGTTGTTTGCTCACAGTTTACGTTTCCACAACATTCTTGATGTTCTTTCTACCTCATGGAAATATGACATAATTTCAAGCACGTGCTAGTCCTCAGAAAATAAACCGATTTCCAGGTACTGAAAAATTTGAACCACTTGAACCACAGTTTCCTGGTGGTGAGCTGTCATCCTTGTCATCATCGTCAAACTGTGTGCGAGTATTTCCTTTCCGTTGAGATGTCGTGGCAAGGTGTTGTTTGTCCTGATAAATTTCAAACAAAAAGTTTTGTAAGTAACAGTCAAAATCAGTTAAAAAATCAGTTAAGGTGGCTCCATACAGTTTCCTTAAATGTGGAGAATGCAAATTTGAGACCTAAGAACATGTGCATAAATACTTTGGAAGAAGAATAGACCCCTTGCAGTTATTCCCCTGTTGGAGGAAAATGCACATAAACAAACTTTGAATTTGTCCTCCAGATGGGTGGATTAGCATACGAGTGCGAAGGATCGATAAAACTAAACGTAATACATAGAAACAAATTTTAAGCACCTGAAAAGACGACGAAATAAGGAGTTTAGGTAGTTGCTATGGCTACAGTGGCGTTTCAAAATGGCTTCCATTTACTGTTCAATCTAATATATTTTGAAAAAAACTTTGGTGACCCCCATTTTTTATTTCATTAAAACTTTCCTTCTGGGATGCGTAATTAATAGAAAAATTTTTTTTCTAAAATGAAAAAATTCATTTTTTTTTAATTTTTGGAAAAAAAATCTACAGAATTTTTAAAAAAATTTTCTTATTAATTACCCAACCCAAAAGAAAAGTTTTAATAAAAAATGAGGGTCACCAAAGTTTTTTCATAATAAATTAGACTGAATGGTAATTGGAAGCCATTTTGAAACGCCACTGTTACCATATCAACGATCTGGAGCCTTTATTTTGTCATAGTTCTAGATGCCTAGAATGTGCTTCTTTTTGTTACATTTAGCTCTATTCTTCTGCAAAAGTGTTTATGTACATGGTTTTAGCTTTCAAATTTGCATTCTTTACTTTTCGGGAAACTGTGCAGAGCCACCTCAAACGTTAGCCTTTAAAGTGCCTATGAAGCGAATTTTTTATGGCAGTTTTTTAAAGTTCAACATAAAGTTATTATCCCTCTCAAATAGGTATAAATAAGTAAATATTTCAGAAAAAAGTAGTAAATACTACGTGCTTAGCTGGTGTGACGTCAATGTGTTACAAAATCGTGTAGAGATTCGAGTAAAATTCGTCTTCTGAACTGCATGAACCATCTGACGATTTTGAAGTACTGATTCGGAGTGATTTGGCATTTTATGAAATTAAGCTCTCCCTTCTGCCGGTTGAGTGATTTTAAGTTCCTGTAGATGAAATATTTTGACGTCTTCGAGCTAATTTCGGACCCAGTTTCCGGGACAGACTTTTTTAGAAACTTTAGATTTTGAAGCTTAGAAACGCCTCAATAATACAGACACCATGTCGACTTCTTAGGTTCTCTTCAAGCCATGAAGAATAAATAAGTGCGATTCAAACCACGAGAATACGATGAGTAAACTACAAATTATTACCAGAGGTCTCATCTACCTAGCTGCTTACGCTTACTAACCTAAGTATTACTACTACTGTTATACAAGAACGACACGACAAGAGGGAACGATAATATATATATATATATATATTAAATAACCTTTCGACAAGTCCAAGTGTTAGCTGGAGTCCCGAGTCTAGTACTACAACATTAGTCTCTTTCAAATCGCTATCGTTATCGAAATGGAAACAAGTTGGAGCGGGAGTTAACTTGCGTATATATCTTGCTTATCTATCAACGGTGATAACGAGGAAACATTGTCAACTGTTCCAGTTAAATTTGTCAACGATTGGTGCCTTTACCAAGGTAATTTGTTCCGCTATTTTGAATTTCCCGCCATCTCGGCTTAGCCCCTGAAGCTGGTTTTTAACTAGTCCAAGTTTTTAAAGCCGTAATATCCTTTGTTGCTTTTGACATAGTACATGTTATTTTTCTCTGCAAGGTAAAGGCGACTTTACTTCACATTTTCTGTCATCTTAGCACTATGAAAACGTTAGAATTTTTGGTTTTCCTTCTCAGTGCTTTGATTTACGAATAGTTAATTATTTAGCTGTTGCTGCATACCTACAGAAAAGATCACGAAAACTGAAGATCCATTTGTCAAAACAAACTTCTGAACAAACAAATGTTCTTCTGGAAATTGCCATTCACAGTGTAACTCCTTAGTTTAAAATTATGAGGCGCCGATGCGGATCAAAGGCTTTTTTATTAGCAAATATTCGTTCTATATCAATATATGCATTCTAAAGGAATATAAAATTACGCCGTATTCGTAAAAATAGATTCGAAGTAAAATAAACTTATTCTAAGTATTTTTTAAACTCCTTAACAGGATTTAACGAAAAAATTATTCTAATCCTAAAAATGCCTTCTAATTATAATCCTTTGCGACCACCCGACAGTGATGGTTAAGAAAACAAACATGGCGTTGCTTTTACGAAGCACATTTTCAGTCTTTCTAGATGTTTCAAAGACAGTACTACTTCAAATTCAAAATCTGTTTGATCCAAGATTCGTTGGAAAGAATTGCTGGATGTAGTGGCATCAGTCTTGGCGAGAGCCGAGCGTCAGACCACCATACTGCAAGTTCTAATTTAAAATGAGGAACTATCGAGGAAATGTCTCACTTTGCGAACGTCCGCAGCTGCACGATCCAGTCCCAATACTGAGACTCCGAGATCAGGATCAACTTGCTCGTAAGCAAGGCCAAACCTTGTCCACCCAGATAACCAGGTTTTCCAAGGCACCCAAGGACGCTTCGGGGTGTTCAGACAAAGGACCTTCGTCATGTAGATTTTGAATTTGAAGGAGAACGGTCTTTGAAGGGCTTTTTCTCGAAACGACATAATTTTTCAACAGAGGTTTGGCAGTCTACCAACATTTAACTTTCGACGTTATATTTTTACATTTCTTTGAAATATCTAGGAAGACCGTAAACGTGCTTCGCCATGTTTGTTTTCTTAACTATCATTGTCGGGTCGCAAAGGATCATAATTAGAAGGTATTTTTACGACCATGATTATAATAATTTTTTTCGTTACATCTATTAAAACAGTTCAAAAAGTACTCAAAATAAGTTCATTTTACTTCGAAACTATTTTTACGAATACGGCGTAGTTTAAATTCCTTTAGAATACATGTATTGATGTAGAACGAATATTTGCTAAAGAGGACTTTTGTCCGCATCGGCACTTATATAAATTTGTGTGAGATTTACTATGAAAATATTGTTCCAAAGTACGGACTCTTAAGCCTAGTTTCCTTTCAATCGTACGTCACTACTATTATTCGATCTGACCTCTAGACAAACTAAATCGTAAACAACGTTGCATCGCCGATAGTCATAAAAGATGAAGAGTTTGGGTAGCGACTGTTTCAGTAACGGAATTTTTGCGACTATCAGTGAAAACAAGGCCTTAGTGGGCCCTACCTGAAAATACTTGACGTTGTCTTGTTTAACTCGCTCGATCATCTCCTGCGGAGGTGTAAATTCACAGTTTACATTTCCGTCATCTTGACCGATTCTTCTGACCTGCTCATAAATCAGAATATACGTTGTATCTGTCGACAAGTTTTTCTCTCTTTCCATGAATTCCTTGTATGACGTTTCCTTAACGTATTCGTCATTAAAACAATACCACTGCGGTGCCTTACTTCCAACATGATCTTTGCCTTGGGTATCTAAAGCATAACTGTAGTAATGACCAGCCTCACAACTTCGTCCCGAGTGAACGACGACAGAACACAGCGAATACGAATACAAGGATTTTGAGGTATCCATTGCCCAGTCATCCCATTCCTCCTTCATAGCTACATCATATTCCCCAAGTTCACTTTTCTTACAGGCTGAGTCCACCACATCTTCAGAATCCCTTCGCGCTAACTTAATACTTTCACCTGTGGAGGAAAAATTTAGTTCTTCTGGATACTGGACTATGTGTAACAACTTTGGCTTTGTTTGACTTTTAATATCGAAACTAAATCTCTTAAGTGCCAGCATGAGATACTTGGGTAACTCTCCAATTTCGACATGTCGTTCACCATCCACGCTTTCGCGACATTCATCGCAAAAATATTGATTGTTTCCAGACAGTTTTTCCGGTTTCATAAAATAATCCAGCATTTCATGGATAGTGTACGTAAAACGCTCTGTACCCCGTTTGGTCAAAGAATCTGTGGAGGATTTTTTTTGTGTCGTTGTCTTAGAAGACGTTTCTACATTAGAGACACTTTCGTTTGTGCTTTCAAACAACTCGCCACTGAACACTTTAGGCGTTCGAGGCTCTTGAAACTTTCTTATTTGGTCTCCTCCTTTTAAACTCTTCGGATTCTCACAGTGAGTTTCATCTGAAGGAGGTTTGTCAGTTCTGGTACTGTTTGAGTCCCCTGAAATGTCAACATCAACGCAATATTTGTCTGGGAAGGCAAGTAAAATGTCTGTAAAGGCCTCTCTATGCTGTGATTCATTGCCACATCTCAAACACCTGTACGTTACACAAAGGGTTCCTTTAAAATTCTCTTCAATAATATTAGTAGTGTTGGATGGTTGTCTTTCATCTTTCTTCAGCGATTTGTCTTCTTCCTCTAATCTATCCATCATGTACTGAACAAATTCACAGCAGTCTTGCTGCGTTCTCGTAGGAAACCATGGAGGACGTGATTGCCGGACAAAACATTCAGGTGCAACGGCATCGCGCTAAGTGAAAAACATATTAATCAAATTTGTATGGGAAGTAGACAGATAATGGAAGAAGGGTGACAAAACAGTTCGTAAACGTTCTTTCAAGGAAATGTTTTCCTAAAAACGTTTTTCTTAAAAGTTTCTGAGGAACTGTAAACACGAAAAGCTGGTATATTTATTGATTTTCTGGTATTTCAACCAAGGCTTTAGCTTGCAACAGAAATTACAGTCAAGAAATTACTGGACATAGTTCCCTCAAGCCCCAGGAGGCAAAACATATTGATTGGTTTAAAATACCTCTCACGTCAGAATACGAATTTAGAAACATACTGACATAGAAATACTGTTTTACCATGGAATAGATCAGAAATGTAAAAACATCTTGAAGACTATACATAATTGGATGGTGGGTTGGAGTCGCATGTCTCAACATCAGTTTGCATCGAAACCTAAACAAAAAGAAGAGTTCACAGGGTTTTACCTAAATGATTTAAAATTATGTCTTCTTGAAATTACACAGTAAAATTACAGTTCAAAAATAAAAATTTATCTATTTAAACCATGAAGAAACAAACATGTACAATGCTCAAAAACGGATACATTTTTCATACGTTTTTTTCATCATTGCTAGAAAATACTGGTGAGGGACCGGTCATTATTTACAGGGTTGGGGCCAAAGAGAAATGTTTAAGAAGTTAAAAATTTTGCCGACCCAACCATTAACATGAAAAATATTCCTTTATCCAACCTTCAAAATAAAGGAAAAAATTACCCAACTTAGAATTTTAATTTAAAGAGAAAAGTTTATTCACTACCAGGTATTGTATCACTCTTGATCTGTCAGTGAAATGGCTAAAGAGACAAGTATAAGACTTAAAAAAAAAATAAACAGCAAAATCCAACGCAAAGAAGAAGAAAGAGAGAGATAGGTACTAATGCTGAATTGCTAGTTAGAGATGACCTAGCAAAAGGCACAAGTAGCGATGAAGTTCCCAGTAACATTTTGGATGAGGGAAATTTTAGGAAATCTTAATTATTTTCAGTCTATAAACATCTTAGATTACATTATTCAATAGTCATAAAAATCTTCTTACCCACCCTTTTATATATTAAAATTTTCAATTACCCAACCATTTCTCTACGGCCCCAACCCCAGCCATAAATAATGACCAGTCCCTAATTCCGTACCAAATTTAACATCTCACTGTTCCTCCACTTCTAGCTAAAAGAGCCAAGGGACGGACCATTGTACTTTTTTGGTGGGGAGGGTGTTTCGCACTATATCGCTACTGAACGTAGAGAGCAAATACACGACGATAGTCCGATTTGAGACGATGGACCTTTCCGAACCGACATAAGCACGATATAAACAGTTTGCCTCCATTTTTGTTTGAAGATAGAACTATCGATCGAATTCATCGGTATTATTAAGATATTTCGTTCTAGTTGCAGCCCGCAGTAGTCATAGTAAGCTGCTGTAATGACATTACTCGTTAATATTGAAATTCATATCGATCGAAGGTTTGATTATTCGTGCTTGTACATGTTTATAGGTAATAGAACCAGTTTAATTCAATAAACTTGTTTGATATATGACCGATTACGAGTTAAGGTAGTTAGAGCGAAACAGAGGGGAGGGGCAATTAGCAAAAACAATTTGGCACAGCTACTCAAAGAAAAAAAATTCGAGCAAGCTCTCCTGTGAAAGGAAGTAAATGAATAAGAATTCTTGCTGAACAAACAGGTCAGAAAAAATTCTTCGCACAAAAATAAAATGGTCCGTTCCTTATTCAGTAGGGGACTGAGATGTGAGTGGAGAGTGAGACGGTCCATAAGACTGGAGGTGAGTATTTTATACGTCACGAAATCTTTTTGAGGGGACAGCGGAGTTTAGCTTTCCCGGAGAAATATTTGGATTTTTGTTGCTATGGAACTGCATTTTCAGAGTTCGCCGGGAAAAAAACTGTACAATTCACGGTGGCTACCAGAGGGTATTCTAAATATATTCGTTTTCTTAATTGGGGTAAATAAAATTCTTTTGTTCGTCTTTAAGTGGACCGACTATTCGTTGTATAATGAGATCGATCCTTTTTTTACAAGTCCCCCCCACTCTTTCATAACCCAATTGCGGACATAAAAATGAGCTGCCATCAGTATCTAAGTACTTACACATCAAGCATAAACAGGCATTGTAGGATACTGTTCATGTAACAGGTGTTCCCTAAATTGACTAATCCTGTCTTTCTTGTTCCCTTTACTGAGGTAACCATTTCTGGAGTATTAAGCCGAGGTGCAGTTGTCTTGTCTTCATCACTGGTGAATGGAACATCGATAACTGACTGTAACCACTTGTTCATTGCCTCATAAGAAGGTCGAGGAATATCCTGTAAAGATAAGCAGAATTATTGCTTTATATTGTAATGTTTAAACGCACGACAAATATGCGATTGTGTTGCGAAATATCTTTTATTGGTTTCAGCAATTACGATGTGACAAACCGGAAAGTAGTGGCACAATAACTTATTTAAAAATAACTTCTTAAAAACGTACGCGGTGATTCTGTGTTCTCCCGAATTCTGTGTTTGTAACTCGATACAAGAAAAAGCTCGCGCCCATCCCAACCCCATCAAATACAAAATCTTGAGCCATCAGGAGAATTCATGCCTATATATAGCAACAGAGAATATCTTTGCAGGCTATCTTAGACAGGAAATTTTTACCATAAAAATTTGACAACACTTAAAGACCTGAGAGCTTCCTTAACCCTTTAACACCTGAATTTATTTTTTTGTTTTTCGTTGTTCTCTCTTTTCCTGGTGTCCGATATATCGAACACTGTGCATTAAGGGTTAACTCGGCAGAAAAATAAAAAAGGCCACGTCATCATCAGCTACACCATCACAAACGTAATAAAGGAGAACTGCTTCCACTATTTCTACTAGTTATTTTCTTCAATAAATTTAAAACAGTTGTCTGTGTTTCTGTTGAGAATAAGGTATGTTAACACTCCAGTGGAGAAGAAATCATGTGTATGACTACTTTTTTCAACAGAATTTCCTAAGACCCCAGTAATAAATTAGAAAACCTTATTCGAAAGGTGAGCCGACATCTAGTTATAATCTGTCGGACATTTAGAAAATCCAAGCTCCCAGATTCAAGACGTAACATTAAACAACTCATTTTTAGAAGGAGGCTGTCTTAAGATACTAATATGTGTCTATATATATATATATATATTTATACACTAATATACATATATATATATACTAATATATATATACTAGTAAATATATATTACAAGGAGTCAAGCAACAAACAACACTCTGAAAATAGGAAAAAAAATAGGAAAATAATAGGGGAAAATAGGAATTATCATTTGGTTATACCCTCCTAAGACGCTCAACATCGACTCTATTCTGAAACCTAATGCTTCAATATTTAACGGACACAAGAGCAAACATCCTCAGTCGACAGTAAGATACAAGTTCACGGCAACCAGGTGAAAGATCCGACATACCAAAATGCAACTCTGGTTTGTAAATTTTACGAACGTAACTTAAAGAAATTACAGTTCACGACCCAACATTTCGACACTCCGGTCTAGTGTCTTCATCAGGGGTGATCTAAGCGTCGTAACGAGTTCCTTTCATGGTCAACTTTGAGTGATGATCTCATCTATTGATGAGATGCAAATAATCATCCGGCAGGAGCCCGCCGTCGTCACGGTTCAAAGGAGCGTGGCCGCTGTTAATGTGCAAAGCTTCCAAACAACGTCCTTGGTGGTATCTGCGATTTGTTGTGATAATTTTAGCGTTATCCCAATCAATCGCATGATTAGTTTGGCACGCGCGCTCCGACAAGGCAGAATTATCCGTTTTAGAAAAGAATACTGTCTTTGATGCTCTTTTAAGCGTGTTCCAAACTGACGTTTTGTTTGTCCGATGTACTCCTTATCACGGTCATTGCACGGGATAGAAAATACAGCGTCCGTCCTTTGCTCCTTCGTCACAGGATCCTTAGGTTTCGCTAAAATATGATCCAATGTCAAGTAAGGTTTTTGGGCAACTTTGACGTTGTAACTACATAAGATTCTCTTGATTGGCTCCGTAACACCGCGAACATACGGACCAATCCTATCTGCCTCCTCAATCCTCAATCGAGTTACCACAACTGCGCAGGCGTTGGCACATGAACAAAAACGAGTATTATCCTTATAAAATTAAGCGGAACATATTCTACGACGACTATCAAATTACAAATTAAATTGAATGCTTCACAGGTTGCCCTTAATTTAAAATCCTTATCATTGATCTTAAAAACTGTGAGAAGCACAAATAGGAAGATTAAATTTCAGCACATAAAACTGTTATCACATGTTTATCTTAAAATAAAAGTTAACGACAAATTTTGAACAGCTGTACAGTTCAATTCTATTTCAGAGTCATCAATCAGGGCAACTTAAGTGTACGAGATATTCTGGCAAATGTGAATTTATCATTTCATATTACCCTGAGGATGATTCTGAAATAGAATTGAAACACTGCATATTCATCCTCGTGGATAGCGTTAAGTTGTTGCGAGAATATCTCGTACACTTAAGTTGGATAATAACTCGCCTCCAATCCCTGTAAGACTCGATAGTTCAACAGGTAGAGCAGCGGACCGGATTCCCGAAGGTGCGAGTTCAAATCCCGCTCGAGTCAACTTTTTCAGTTGACTTCAGCAGTGTAGGGTTAAATGTGAATTTATCGTTGAACAGTTCAATGCTTACAATGTTTTTGCCCTCTTAGCAAGTTGATTACAATCACCATTGTTTTTGCCCCCTTTTTGTACTATGGCATTTTCACTTGATGACATGACTTTTTCTCACAATTTGTGATTTTTTTCAGTCAAGAATTTTCTCTTTTCTTTGATTTTGTCCAAGATTTCCATTGCATGGTCTCACTTAGTCGTGGCTGTGTCAAGCATCATTATGGTGACGTGAACTTTTTGCTTGTCAGCAGCGGTTGCTGAAAGTGCGTCATGTAGTTGGGATGTTGCATAACTCAGTAGTTCATCAGCAACTTTTAAGACTGCTTTCACTACCCCTTCCTCTGGTATATATAGGGACCGCCTTGATTTAACCATTTCTTCTTTAGCTTTCTGTATTCTTTTAGCTTCTTTCCTCTTGTGTCTTTGCGTTGGGAAATTGTTCACATTCCTGCCTCTTCCTCTCATCTTCTAGCTTTTGCTCCTTCAGTCGTGCCGGATATGCAGTGTGAGCAGACAGTACAGATTTCTTCAACTCTTTTGTGATTATAGTATTCTCAGGTTGACCATTTACTGGATCATAAAACCTGACTGCCTCCTTTACACTGCGGATACCAATGATTGTAGTTTCTCCTAGTGCTGACCTCTCTGGTCACCGCTCTTGCATTTATCGACAGGCTTCTTTCAGACTCAACATTTGTTTGCGCCAACACAAGTCCAGACTTGATCACCTGGGGCATCAATTGATTTTAGATTTTAGCAAGTACACACAAATCCAGTAATGATCAATCCCCTGATTGGTATGAAGTTCGGAAACCTCTCTATCGACTTGTAGCAGTTTTCACTCATCCAGCACAGATGAGACACCTAGCTCCGGTTGAAGTTTCCAAGTATAAGATTCAGGAAAGAAGTATCTGTCGACTTCTGGTCCCTTTTGATTGGATTAAGGCAGCCAAGGTCTCTCAACAGTTTGTTTGCAAGGGGTAACCTCAACTGAATGTGGGAGACTGTGGCTACATAGATGCCCGAATCCTAAGAATAGCTAGAAATGCAGGATTCTAACTTGTTAAGGCCTTCCTGGTTGGACCATCAGTCGCAAGTTCATTGTCAGCAAGCTGTAACTTGACATCCTAACAGGAAACAGATCCCAGTGCAGCACTATATTTTCCTTCTAGCACAGTGGACTTCAGGAACCTTAGCATTACTTTGAGAAGGATTTGGCACATGTTGTCAAGAACCAAGTGCATGGCTAGAGTACTTTTCTGGAAGAGACTACGAAACTCTTCAGAGGAAAAGCATGTTACAAAAAATCAAGCAAAACTTTAGTTAATTCCTTTTCTGCTCCCACAAGCATTGCTGCTGCCCTTTTGTAATTGATGCTCTGAGATCCTGTTTTCTCATCCTTTCCAATATTTTTGATGAACTGGCATATAAAAAACCACTGTTCCATAATACGGAAAATAGCTGGACCAATACTCTGTCAACGTACCTCAGTGTGTTGCAGGAACGTGTCGAAGTCAACTTTGAAATAAGTCCAATAAAATCCATAGATATAGAATCGCCTAGAAAATAATTTTCTGTACACTAATTAAAATACTCAAAAAATAGGAACTTAAGACCCTGATATTAATGTGTAGCCATTTAATAAGGCTGAAATTTTAAATTTCCCAAAGAAAAGCATGCTCCATTATTACCCATCCATTCACAGTATCAAAATGCAGAGAAAAATATTTTGCGTCGCCAGAGCACGGTGATGACTACACGGTGCCACAAATAATGGTAACAAATTATTGTTCAGTCACCCACTCGATAAACGGTAAATCTTGGAAGATCGCCGCGTCGTCTGTGGGAAGTAGTCTCAAGGTGACGGTGCATGTGACAACTGGCAACTTTTGTCATCAGAAAATCATCTCGTTTGGATCTGTTGCTACTTTTCGGCAGTTTTTGAGCTCTCATATTTCCTGGGTAAGAACTGCTACATGTGCAGTTTTCGTCATGCCCCGATATATTTTGAAAAGTTGCATGGTCTGCACAAGCAATAAAATTGTTCGTGTACAAAGGACTTTACATACCCCGCGGAGCAGATAAAAACTAACGTGTAAAACATGTTAACTTATTTTATTTCAAATATGCTGGTCCAAACGTTCATCACCACGGCCTTTCATATACTGAATGTGCGCCTCTGTGTTTTCCTTCGCTTTTCCCGCTCAAGTTTCATCCTTTGAAGAAGAGCCGTCTCTCCAAACGTTAGCATTGTTCTGTCCTTAGCTTGGACAGTTTCTCATCCAAGCAATCGATGGTATAGGCGAACAACCAAACTTTGCAATGATATAGAAAAACTGTTTACTCTCTCGTCCAGAGACCGCCCTTTGGCGGGTGTGAAGATCCTCCGGCTTTAACAGGAGTAAAATAATAAAAGAGCACTGCAAGCAACAAGAAGTTACAGGAAATAACATGAAATTTCCGAAAATAAGATGAAAAGAAACGAGTTTCGAGCCAAAGAATCTTCGCACTAAACGTATTTTTGGCATAATATTTTCGTATTAATTTTTTATCGTAATAAACTTCCTGGGCAGCACTATATTTTACATACCATTGTACGATATATGCGCATTGTTAAGTTCAAACCAGAAGTACATTACATGCTGCAACGAGCAAATTTGAATTAGCTCTTTTAAATGCAAAAGGCAACCGTCGCACCAGAGGACAGCATAAGGTCGGTACACTCGATGGTGAACGTTCAAAACCTCGACCGGATAGAGTAACCAAAACTGTAAGTCAATACTCTGATTATTTTTAATTTGTTTCTTCGAATAGACGTAGTTGACCTTGTTTCTATAAATATTTAATGTATGTTTAGTTGAACCGTTAAAGAACAAAGAAGTCTACGAGTTCAAGTTTAAATGTCCGGATTTTGACTGAGCGTTTACAGCATCTTTGGTAAAAGTTCTCTGATAGTTGGTGGGAAATTGCTTAGTACAGCGATACTGGTGGAGCTTTTGTTTTGTAAACAGAAAATTGAATGATTAATACTACCTTTTTTCTGTTGTTAGCTCAACACCTCAAACGTCGATGGAAGAACTTGAGAGATGACATGATGAGGTGTTTGAAGAAGATAAGTTACTGTCAAAAATCAGGTGCTGGTTCTACTAAAATGCCAACCTGTAAATTATTTCATCAACTACTGTTCCTTAAAGACTTTGTTTCAAATCGAGAAAGAAGTGGTAACGTTGTCATTGCAAATGACAGTATGTGTAATGACACCACAAGTAATGAGAGCACTCAGATTACACCACCTCTTACTCCAACAACACCAGATGATATGTCCATTTCCATATGTGGCTCTAAGAAAAGGAAAGCAGATACAGATGTTTCGCAGGAGATAAGTTCATCTAAATTATCCAGTCGTTTAAGTAGGAGATCTGAGCGTCAAGATAAAATAGATTTGGTACTTGTTAATGCATTAGCAAAATCTGAAGATTCACAACCATCAACACACTCTGAGTTGAAAAGTAGCAATCAATTATTTTGTGACAGTATTGTTGAAATATTAGATAAATTACCTTCCAAGAAAAATAGGATGGCTAGGGTGGAGATTCAACAATTGTTACTTAAATATGAGTTTGAAGATAATGGTGATAGTGACTCTTGAATGTAGAATCAAGAACAAACTCTGTTTATTAATCATAAGCAAAAAACCATTTTGCACAACACAATGTTTGGTATTCTTGTTGGTTTGGGTTGAGGCTTTGTCACTCAACACTGTTATGATAGCACTGCTAATAATTATTGCTCTTTTAAATTCACTGTAATGTCAAATATTTGCAATGTGTTAGATATTTATAAAGAGAACAATTAAGTTTCTGGACAGGTATAGTTAAACCTTCCTTTTGTTTGGTACAGAAAGTGACATGATATAACTGTCTTAAAAATTACTGGTTAATATTTTATGGGATGCATTTATTTCCTCAACAGAGATATTAAATTCCTACAGGTAATACACCATTCAGTGTGAAATACACCATTATAGCAGCAATTTGATTTGTACTGACTGCAAAATTAATGACTAACATGAATGATGAAGTAGTACAGTTACTCATTCAGACTTTCTGTACCAATCTGTTGTGACGGAACATTAAATTACATTGTTTTTGTTGTAACAAGGCATTGAACTGTTGTTTCCAAGTTAGTAAAAAATGTTACATGTAAATTGTAGTTTGCCTACCGTACTGTTTACTGTTGTGACAGAGAATTTACCATTTACATGCTTTACATATGTATCATATTCCTAGTTTCTAGTCTCTGTCAAACATATAAGAAGTAATAATTCAAATACGAGATGGAGGACTTTACCGGGATTTCAAATACGAGGACTGGAACAAACTACGAGTACTTGAAATCCCAGTAAAGTCCTAAGTCGAGTATTTGAACTGACTTCTCAAACTCATCAATTATGCAATTTTGCAAATTTGAATATTTTTACCTAAGAATTATATGCTGCGAATTCTACGCCATGCGACAAGCGTGTACAGATTGTTGTAAGCGAGAGTGCGAGATATGGCAAACAACGATAGAACGGTTTCATGTAATCCCAATAAGTGTTTCTGACAAGCTCGTAGTCCGGATGAAGAAGCTGAAGTTTTGGCTGCAGCCGTTCCGAAGACAACAGAGTATAAAAACAGATGGGCAGTTAAATTGTTTGAAGAGTGGAAAACCGAACGAGACAATATGCGTTCTTCTCAAGAATACAGCAGCCTTCGACTAATGGAGGTTGAAAGAGTCGAGAATTTTAATACATTGCTTGAGCTAATGAAGGCAGAATCCATAAACTTTTGGTTAGGAAAGTTTATTCAGGAAGTGCGAGACCAAAAATGTCACAGATATCCTGGAAAGACGTTATATCAGATCATTGCTGCTCTGAAGCGATATTTAGCAAACAAAGGGCGGACAGATATAAATCTGCTTAGCAAGTATGATATCCGGTAGGCAGCATTTTGTGTATATTAAACATGTATTTTTATTATTTTGTTTGAGTAAAATAGCATTTGTATTCCCTAATGTTGCAGGTTTGCTGGACTTCGTCAAATTCTAGATGCTGAAGTGAAAGACGTCCATCGAGAAGGGATTAGAAATTTGAAAGAAGAAAAGCGAGGATTTTCTTTGGAAAAGGAACAACAGATGTGGCAGAAAGGTGTTCTAGGGAACACTACAGCTAAGATTTTAACTGATACTATTTATTTCTATAACGGCAAAATTTTCGGTTTAAGAGCGGGAGAGCATAGGATGATAAGACCTCGGGATTTCAAGATTGGTGATGATTTTATTCAATATACAGAAAATGCATCCAAAATGCACCAGGGTGGATTGCGCGATTTAAAAAAGAATCCTAGAGTTATAAAGCACTTTTGCGAGAAGTGCATACATGTTGTCTTGTTAGAATTTATGGCTAGTATTTGGAACTTGTTGAATGCTTACAAATGAAAGATAGCGCCTATTATCTTCAAGCTTATACAGATAAATATGAGCTAAAAAATATTCCTATCGGAATACACAGCTTAAATAAGATTGTGCCTTCGTTGTGTGAGAGAGCTTGTTTGGAGAGACGAACAAGTCATTGTTTGCGTGTTACGTGTGCAAGTCATTTATTCGACGAGAACGAGAAAGAAGAGCTAATTCGAGGCTGAACTGGCCACGCATCTGAAGCTCTATTTTGTTATGAGAAAGCAAATAGGCAACAGGAACTGGAAGTTTCGAATTTGTTAGGTCCACCAGAAAGTGAAGACGAACTTTGTTTCAAAGTAGTGTCTGACAATATTGATCTCGGCGAGGTGAGCAAGACAGGAAATGATAATTCTGAGTTTAATGAGTTGATGGAAGATTACCTAGCTAGTCAAGAGTTGTTAAATATTGAACTGCCATCAGTCGAGAAAGCTAAAAAAGTTTCGAGTCCTAAAAAGGAAACCTTTCAGCCTGTCAATATATCCAACTGTAGTGTGTCTATAAATTACTATAATCATAAAGTGTGATTCCATAACAAGCGAAGTACTCGTGTTATTAGTTAAGCATTATTATATATGTGCATAAGTGTGTTTAAATTTGCTTTGTAGTTTTGTTAATGGCAGAACAGCCTGTAGCTTAAATTAATTCCAATGTACTAGTACCTAGAAAAATTTCAAAGTACTAGTACCTTGAAAAATTTCAAACTACTAGTAGTTTGAAAATGAATACTTAATCAGCCCCG
>JBAHVQ010000127.1:1920168-1942366 GCA_036872915.1 Nanipora kamurai
AAGATTCCATTAAACTCTTTATATCATGCCTTTGTTTCGCATTCTATGCTGGGCTTTAATATTCGTTTTAAAATTGAACTGACCTGTTCAACTTTTATAGAAATGTGCACTTTCTAATCATGATAGGATGCAAATATAAAACTTTTAAGCTATTAAGTTTCACCCCATAAATTTGAAGCTACGTTTCAATACAGGCATACAAGTAACTTGGACTGCTATTCAAACTACAACGCTTTCAAGCAGAGCTGGGTCATATTTCTTTGGACACCCTGTATTGGTGGAGGATTTTAGACAAATCTAACATCTGCTGCAAACAATTTCCAGTCATTTCTTGGGTGCAGCAATTGAGTTTTGAATTTTTCAAACTGTGAGTCATTATTCACATAGTCACATACTTGCTACTGTTGGGAAATGTTTGAGCTGTTTTAAACAGACCATTTCAAAGTATTACTCTGTGCTATCTTCTGAAGATACAAAACTCAGCACTCATGCTTTTATTTTTGCTAGTACGAAATGGATTATTCAGTGTGTGGGAACTCCAAGTTTGGAAAGGATGAACTCCTTCCTGTCTGTGTAGGTCCTCAGTGACCTATGAAGACTTTAGTATTTTACTCAAATGCCATGATGATTTTATTCGTCAAGGGGAAAGTCCTCAGATAGGAAAGAGTTAACAAGGGTTTCTATCTCCTTAACTCCTTCCTGTCTGTATAGATCCTCAGTGACCTATGGAGACTTAAGTATTTTACTCTGGCTAATGCCAGATGATTTTACTCGTCGAGGGGAAAGTCCTTGGACAGGAAAGAGTTAAGGATATTATTCCTGCCAACTATATATTTGCAAATGTTGCCTCTCACTAGTAAATGGTATACATCAGGACAAACTATCATATGCAACAATTGGGGCCTTATTAACTGTAAGACATTCTGATTCATACATGAACTGGAATCAATTTAAGTATCTAGCCCCTTGAACATCCTTCACTCTTTAAAATTTTTAAAATTGTTGAAAAATGTTGTTAAATTCCCTTACTTAAAATCAAACCCTTCTGCACTTTTTAGATCTTAACTTGGGTTAATCAACATTTTGGTGTTTTTATGAGGGAAAGCTAACTTTGGGTAAGATACTTAAATTGATCAACAAACTGGATATTAACCATATAATTCTGACATGAATTGCTGTCAGTCACATAAAAATTCTTTTCATAGTCGCATGCTTTGATTATATGACCAAATGTTTTCTTCTGGACAACAAATACCCTGGCTAATGAAAGGAATGTTGCATCATGCTACCTGGTCCAAGACTTACACCTAGTTCATACATGTTCAATTTCAAACCCAAGGGTGTAAAATTAACTCAAGTAATGGTTGACTGAAAGCTGGTCAACATCATGCCACTGCAGTTGAATTATTTGGTATTCAACCTGAAAGTTAAGCCAAAAATAAGTGAAGTATACACTGTATGTATGCCACTGATTATGAAAGCATAGAATATACTGTTGCAGAAGTATGACTTAAAGTACAGCACTTAAACAATACATACTGATAGGCACCAAAAACAGTAATATTGAGTTTATGAATGAAATGTATTGCAACGTTACATATCTTCATTACTTAAAGATAGTGGACTTTTCACCTAACTTTTAAAAAACTGTAGAAAACAATACCAATTCTATAGAGTATTTTAATAAGCAAGTTACTAAAATTATTTTGTTTATAAAATTTAAATGTCTCTGCTGTACAAAAATCAGACTTTATTTTAAAATATGTCCGTGGCAGGTATAGTATGCAGCTGGTCTACTGATACTGCACAATGGTACCTTTGTGTTACCTTTGCCAGAGGCCAAGATTTAAAATGCGAAGTTCAGGCATCTGCACTACTTGGTTTAAACCGAACTTGGTAACTTTGGTGCAGCCATACAAATCTATGCTCGTAACATTTCGCAGGTTCTCCGCTATGTACGAAAGTCCCTTGTCAGTAATCATATTACACTGACCAATATTTAATACCCTAATGTCTTGCAAGTTCCTTGCCACAGCAAATAATCCTTCGTCGGTAATTCGACACGAACCCAGTTCGAGATGCCTGAGATTGTATAATCCGTGGGAGATGTGTTTCAATGCACCGTCTCCAATTCGATCACAAAAACTCACATCTAAACTTGATAAACTCGAACACCCATCTGTTAAACTAGAAATGCCATCGTCACCTATGCTATCACACGATCTAAGGTTTATTTCTTTCAATTTTTTTAAGCCAACCAAATATGCAAGACCAAGATCTGTTATACCACAACAAAAACTGAGATTCAACACTTCTAAATTCACCAGACCCTTTGCGACGTTGCTTAACGCATTATCGGTAATTTTCTGACAATCTTGTAGACAGAGACTGGTTAAGTTCTTATTTCCTTGCGCGCAATTTGTCAAGCCGGCTATATGGGCGATTCCAAGATCGGAAATATGCCGACAACTACGTAAATTCAGATGTCTAAGGTTATGAAGTCCTGTAGCACAATGAAGTAAAGCGCCATTCGTGATATTACAGCAACCGCCAAGATCTAGTACTTCAAGGTTACACAGTACAAGCGAAATCCGACCAACACTAGTGTCAGTGACTTGTTTACAAAGGCTCAGATTTAAAACTGTCAGAGTCGACATGGTCTTTACAAAAGCTTTGGTAATACTTGTATCTGTAACGTTGTAGCATCCTTTCAAGTTTAAGCTCTCCATATCTTTCATATTTTGCACCAATTGACTTAGGTCATTTTTTAAACTTAAAACACGTACTTTCCGAATCCCTCGAACTGCCAGCGAAGGGAACAAGTGCTGGCTAGAACGACGAAAGTGAAGTCTTGCTTGGGTTGATCTCCAGACGCACTTGGCATAAGCAGCATCACGCCATCGACGGCAGACTTGAGCAACACGGCCTTTATCCCGTAAATCCAAATAACAAAATATTATAGTTAAAATCTCTGGAAATAGACAATTAATCGATGGACGTTCCTTGGGGTTTTTCCCACAAATCCCCTCTTTATATGATCTTTTCACATCCATTCTTTAAAACAGTGTGTCAAATTCTTTATTATTTTCCAAAACCACTTCACGTGTTGAAGAATATACCACGTGACAAATATTCTTGATACGATTGGTTTATTAGACATCGGCGAGGAAAACAGTTTTTGCACCCGATCAGTACGTTATTTTTACACAAAATTCGTCTTCTGAACACCACAAGAAATTTTTTATGCACTTCTTCAATATTTTTTAAAATAAATTAAATTAACTAGGCAAATGAAACATACGGATGATGGGAATCCTTTTACGCTTGCGTTGAATAATGTAAATTCCTCAACTTAACGCTGTTAAGCTAGTTTCTGTACTTCGATATAGTGGATGTCAATTTATTACGTTCAACTGCATATTACCAATGTGAGGGGCCCTACCCCTCCCTTTATTCTTGGCATTTGAAATTTGTCTTACCCCTTTGCTCCGGGGACAACTACCATATAAGTGACTAAACTCTTGGGACAGTGGCAAATATAGCTCAAAATGCTATCGTCTTAATATACCCTCTTCCTCCAACTCAGTGTTGATAACTCCTTTTTATGCTCAGTGAGTCCCTGTTGTCCAACTTAAAATTGAAAAGATACGGGGAGGAAAATAAAGATATTGTCACAAGAAAGTGTGATAAAAGTTTTGTAAATTTATCTTTATCTATGCCGGAATATTGTTTTATCTACAAAAAATGACAAAAGACCTTGGGTCAAAACAGAAATATCATGTGCCATCTGAACGACATATCCCCGGTGACATAGACATAGTATTTCGTCTTAAGATTTAGGTTATGAGTGTTTCATGTTGCACTACCAATTATAGTAGGTAGCTAGTTTTTGATCCATCGTGATCCAGAAGTCAGTCATTCACAGAAAAATAGCTGAGAAGACTAGCCAGGGCTTTTTGGCCTCTCACAACCTCTCTCAAAGTACCCTCCCATGTAACTCCGTTTTTGTAACTTCTTTTCTATAAGTGGGCGTTTTGAAATGGAACTGAGCAAACTTGTTAACCACTGCTAATATTTCCTAATGGCCGTAAAGTTTGCTAATGACGAGGTTAGGCTATGATGCCATAATGACATCATTATATAGGCTGTTTAACCCCTTGGCCTAGAGGGGGTTTCCCCTTGACGAGTAAAATCGTCCGGCGTTAGAGCAAAATAATAAGACTAATATACTCGTTCTGCGCTATCAAGAGGTTAATTATTTTTTTTCTTTTCTAATGGTTAGATCGGTATTTTTGAAACAGGAGAAGAAATTTAAATCAATCCTAATTGCATTTTTGTAATGATGTAATTTTTCGAAGTTGCATAAGTAAATGTAAAAAGCAGAAATATCACGACGTGATGAGCATAGAACCATTAGACATAGAATGCGGGCCCCTTTCGCTTGCTAGTAATCCGCAGGGGTGTAGTGATTGTTTTGCTCTTAGAAATTCGCCAATTTGTTCGAGAGATACTCTCCCCAAGACTATTTTATAGAAAAACAAACACGGTTCTTTCGGGTATTGCCGACAATTTCTTTCTTTTTTGCATGTTATTACAATGTATGGAAGAAACTAGTTTGTGAAATAAATTACAAGAAAATAATTTGTGAAATAAATTACAATTAACATTTCACTTGGAAATAGTTTACAATAATTACTTAAACATTATTAAAAACACTTTAGTAACATCTTGGAGAAAGTAATTACACAGGTCTCTGGCTGGACGGGAATGTAGAAGGTAATTCAGAGACCTTAGATTTTAAAAACTTTTCAGGGGGAGCATAACTTCTCCCCCAAATGTTCTTCATAGCCTCCCCAATCCAAAAGAGCTTTCTACGGCACTGTTGTTCAATAGAGGAGTCCAGCCCAGATATCTCTATGCTCTCTATGGGCTCTTTGCGAATTGAAGAGTAACTCCCAATCTCATACCTCATACACAAAACAAATAATGACGTCGCACGGTCAAGTTTCGTCAGGGAGGAAGACAAATCACAAGAACTTCCCGGGGGAGTTCGAAATGCCGAAAAACCTTATCAACCGACGCTAAATTTTTGACATGCCTGTTAACATTCCTCTTATTTCTTGGGCAGAGCTTCGGTTTAGGATTCGGTGAGAAAGCTCGTTTGAATTCCGCAAGAATTCTTCATAAATATTCAATATACATTCAAATTGAGCGAAACTATGACATCTCACGAGGTAACTGACAAATGGTCTTGGATAATCTGTCCCAAGGTTGAGATAAAACAATAAAGAACTATTTACGATTCAACGATCGTGTTTTCGACTCCTACAGGCCCGCTCCGTATTAGAGGGCCCGCTCAAATAGAACGTCGGTAACGAGTTTGTTAGTCGACAAGCCAGTCAAGTGGTAGTAACATGTTTCCTCGCAAGATAACCATTTTGTAAGTCGAATTTTTTCATTCCTGAAGGTTTCCTTCACTCAAGAAGACGATGTATCTGTTCAGAAGTACCAGCTCGAACAGTCTAATATCAGTTGGAATACCAACTGACAAGCACCTATTTCCATCAGTTTCACAAAGCATTATAAAGTGAGTATGAACACTCCAGTACCAAAAGTAAGCTGCCGGATTTCTGCGCCACCCAAAGCTTTCGCAACGAGAGATTAAGGAGTGAAGAAGCCTCTTCATCTCTTTCCCTAAAGTCGCTCAAACCAGCGATCTTGGTGAAAGGGAAAATGGTCTAACAGATCCAGTTTGGCATATGGCCGAACCTCCGAATACAATATTTTCTCAGCCAAATCCACCCTTACAAAAAAGAGCTCGATTATCCCAAGGGACAACAAACAACAGCTGACTACAGCTTGCCTCGCCAAAAAGTTAATTCCATCTGTGTCAACGTTAGCCGGCCAACTACGATATTTTCTGAAAAACTGGGAAAACGAACATCAGATCAATTACTTCTATAAACGAAGGAAGGGTGACCAGATTCCTCTGGAGTGTATACAACATCAGCGGCGACCAGAACAAACAAGGACAAGTTCAGAAGCGCTAGCTTCTCTTCGATGGACGGACGTATACAAAAGGGAACCAGTATCTCTCGACTCTACTTGTTCTCGAAGAAAACAACAAACTTCGACTAGTCTTAAATTTAAAACCACTGAACCACTGTGTCAAGTTAGAGAATATCAAGCTGGATGGTTTGGTCTTGGTTCGCTCTCTGCTCAAACAAGGAGACTACATTACGAAGCTAGATCTCGTAGATGCGTATTTCACTATCTCTTTACACGAGCCCCACAAGGAGTACCTGCGTTTCAACTTTCAGGACGTAAGGTACGAGTTCCAGTGTCTCCCATTTGGTTTGTCCTCCGCACAGCAAGCCCTCACAAAGTTATTAAAGCCAGTCATTACTCTTCTTCGATCATCTGGTATACGGATTGTGATTTACCTTGACGATATTCTGATAATGCAGCTGAGCAAGAAGGAAGTGTTGAAGATATTTTACATAGTCACCGATGTTTTAGTCTATCTTGGATTTATAATCAAACTCGAGAAATGTTCGCAATTCCCAGCTCAGGAAATAGTCTTCCTAGCAGCCCAGCTGCATTCAAACGTAATGACTCTTGCGGTACCACCAGAAGTCCAAAAGCTCCAGGAAGGAATGCACGGTGAAGAGGAAACAGAAATGTCAACAGAAGAGTTGTTATGCGATGCTGGGCCGAATGAATCAAATTGCAAGGATTGGCCTTTAGGAAGCTCCATTGCATTACCAGACAAGATTGGCTACCACTCACGATCCCAACGGATCAAGGCTACCCTCAGTCCTAATGCAATTCAAGAACTACTGTTGTGGACTTCACCAAAACTAAGAGATCACAACAAGATGTCTATACACCTTCCACACCAGTCGATATGGCGTTACCATAGATGCATAGACCAAAGACTAGGGAACAGTGTGGTTGGACAGGAAACCACTCCACACATCAATTACCTGGAACCGAAAGTTGCATTGTTGGCAATTCAAGCATTTGTGAAGAGTATTCCTTCGGAAGCCCGAGTAATAATATCAACCTTAGTAGCTATGGTCAAGGTGATGTATTCAACGGCACAAGTGTGACCCCTTTCCAGCCCCCCTGATGGACATCCTCTCCTTTTTGACAACAGTTTAACGTATAGAACTATGCTTAGCGTATAGAACTATATGAAAAAAGCTTAACTTACAGAACTATTAGTGTTTACAAAGCATGTATTTCACAGTTGTATGGCCCCATGGTCAAGACGTTGGTAGTCTATCATTGGTTTCATGATTTATGAAGCGCATATTTGAACTTTGCGGACCTGAACCCAAATCTTGCTTGACATGGTCCGTTGACAAGGTTCTACAGCAAGGGGAGAGCCCTCAGTCACGGAAGAGTTAATCCGGGGTAAATAAACTATTAGTTGACCATAACAAAAAGACAATTTTTTCCACCAGTAGAGGGATCAGTAACTGCGATTGCCTCACTTGTGTTGCGCGCCCTTGAAATGCTGCAGTTAATATAAGACGATTGGACATTGGGTTTCAGATTCAGATTCGAATCTGAAACTAGTGAGCTACCTGACAAGAAAATCGAAAAATGACAAAATGTCATGTGATATATACTATTCATGTGTTCAGTGACGTAGCTAAAGGGGGCAGGGAGGCGGCCCCCAATGAGCCTCTCAAGGGCCATTTTTCTGAAAATTCGACAGTCTGTCGGAAAATTCCGATCCGTGAAAGCGTCGGAATATGAAGCGGAGGAACTAGTTTAAAAATAATTACACTTTACGTCGCTTTTTGACAAAAACGTGAAGCTCATTTGTTCTTGACAAATAATAAATTTCATCTTAACTCTTTCCTAGCCGAGGACTTTCCCCTTGACGAGTAAAATCGTCAGGCGTTAGCCAGAGTAAAATAGTAAAGTCTCTATAGGTCACTGTGGACCTATACGGACAGGAAGGATTTAATTGTATTTCAGACATATGCAGACAAAAGCTAGGCAAATAAACAAAGTAAATGTACATTGTTTGGTATTCCTCTGCTGTTATAAATACATTTTTACTTTTCATATTATTTGCAACTATTATTACAGGGGGGCATTTCAGTATTTTACTCTGGCTAATCAAAGCCAGACTATTTTACTCGTCAAATGATAAGCTAATGATATCACTATCTCAAACTCTACGAACACATTGTTCCTATGGCTTTCTCGATAGCTCAAATGGTAGAGAAGCGGCTCCAGAAACCCGAAGATGCGTTTAATAATCCCGCTTAAGTCAACTCAATTTTTCAAGTTGTAGATTTATCACGAAATATTTTATTTGCCCGCAAATGATATTCTGTAGATAAGAATTCATTTCAAAAAGTCAGTTCTGGAAAAAAAAATTATGTTCACTATTCACAGAGTAGAGGAGTACAGCCCCAATAGTGATTCATGGGTAATCAGGACAAATAACACAGGAAAACTTGATCGGTAACCGCCATGGGCCAGGTTCTTCTTTTGAATGAATGATTCTCTTCTAGCGCAGAACTCCTCAATACAAAGATATAATTGAGTGGGTCTATGTGAACAATTCTGAAGTGCAGTCTTGGGCTTCTAGCCTGGAACAGCTCATAAGAGTGCAATTTGAGCCTTTTCCTTTTTCTCATTTTTTGTTTTGTTTTTATTTTCTTTATTTGTTTTATTGTTTTTATGATGAGACGTATTTAGCTGTTTGCCAGATTCTCACCTTTTACTATCTGAATGAGGCATCACCTTAGATAATGGTATATATAACTTTCAAAAGTAAGTGCAGACATTTTTAATCTCTGGATAGAACCAACATTTAGTACAGCTTTTCTAAACGGTATATCACCATCATTTTCCAATCTTCCCCATTGACACAAACCAGCATTTTAACAACGATAAACAAAAGACTAATAAATACACTACTAGTTTCCCCAATTGAGAAATGTACCAAAAAAACGTATGATGTAAAAGCTACTCATATGTCATGCACATTGTTCCTGGATGGGCCCCGTTTTAGGGTGGGCCCGAAGTGGTCGGCATATCTGCCTAACTTATGTGGCCTTAATCCACCACTACTTCAAGCATAGACCGATGAATCCACCTAATTTGTTAACGCTAATGCAAACTAAAAACAACTGCAAAATGTGTTTTTTAACAAATGGAGTTTTCACCGTATTTAATAATTCGTTGTCGGCAGTAAGTAAATTTGTTTGTGGTTGGTGAAGTTAACTTTCATCAATTGATTTCTCATACTTACAGACACCAAAAAGACAATATGTTTGGTGACTCTGAGAAGTTTGATTTTGTCCGAGAGGGTGTTAAGAATGACATCGAAAGACGCTGATCAACTAACCAACAACTGAATTGGTCGTTGACTACTTGCCTTGATCGCAGCATTCTGTATTTAAGATAAATCGTAAGCCGCGGACACAGTAAAGGGTGCAACGTTGCATGCAAATGCACAAAATGTGTAGTGCGCACACGATTCAATGTTATTTGCAACATTGCTTGGAATATTGATGGCATGACTACTAAGCGAGAGTTTTTACTTACAGAATAAACAGTGAGAAACTGGCATGACAGAAGACGAGAGCACTCAAACATTTCGTAACACTAGTCCTGCAATATATAATAATGCAGAATATGCGCATTAACTCCTTCCCTGCTACGGGGGAACTTGATTATTTTATTCTCGCTAACACCACGCGATTTTTCTCGTCAAAGGGAGAGCTGTGGCAGTGAAGGAGTTAAAGAAGAAATTTCTCCGACAGAAAAGATCTTCCAGTCACTGCCATTTTATTCGTCAATGATTTTTTGCTATCGATTAATAAACCATACGGATGAAAGATAGTTGGCTCGTGTTGCAGTACTTGTAGGTACTTGATGAAATTGCATGAAATTGTTGCTTGCGTGAAATATTCCACGAAATGTTGCACAAAATGTTGCACGCAACAATTCGCCGATTTAAGTTCTACTTCTCGGTAGCATCGGAAGCAACAATTCCATGCAATTTTATCCTCTGTTCACCAGCACTGCAACATTGAACGCAAAGTTGACTTATCGATCAACCTTGAGCCAATCAAATTTCATCCGTATGGTTTGTTAATCGCTGGCCAAAAACATGAACAATCATGACAGTGAACTGGTGACTGGAGGACCCTCTGTGCAGATGAAATTTCCTCTCTAGCTAGCTTTAGATAAAATGTTCATGCTGGGCTCAGTACCTGGATTTTCGCTTTGAGTATGGTGTTAAGATCAATGCTCTTACATAGTCATGCGGCCTTACAGACAAATGAACTCCGTCACTGACGGTCTGCAACCACATCATAGTTATACAATAAACTTATGACAGCTGAAAGTAGAAAAAGCCGATATAAACGGCTTTTATATATAGATTTATTTCTATTATTTATTTATTCATTCATTACACTTATTTTTTTATGAGAACCTTTTTTATAAGAACGTTGAAGCTGCAAAATGCCCAAAAATTAAGAACATGTTAAGAACATACTAGGGCTGAGAACGAGTATGGAAGTAAGGAACTTTACAGTGTCTTTTGAATATCAAGATACAATACTAGAATTGAAAGACTCATCAATCAACTGTAAAGTTATGTTTGTAAGAGTGGTTTTTCAGTTGTTTACAAATTAAGAACATGTTAAGGACATCCTGAGACTGAGAACAAGTATGGAAGTAAGGAACTTTACAGTGTATTTTGAATATCAAGATACAGAACTAGAATTGGAAGACTCATCAATAAACTGTAAAGTTATGTTCGTAAGAGTGGTTTTTCAGTTGCTTAAAATGCTAATCACGCAAAAATACAATGTCTTTTGGCATTATTTGACGTATGTACGTGTAGTAACGCAACGTCGTAAGCATAAACAATCAGATTTAATCAGATTTCTCAGTAAATTTAAGGACATTCAGATTCAGCATCGAATATTGACGTTCTTATGAAAAAAAGAGTATAAACCATCTTTAAACAGGTTGAAACTTTATTAGCTATACGTAAAAGCTACTACCCTGGAAGGATCTGTACAGAAGGATCAAATGTCGATGGGAACCCGCGCTTGTTGCTTTAGAACCCAAAACAGTGGCATGGAGTATAAATATCATGCATCTGGTGTAGATCATAATCACCCTCAAGACCCATTGTTATTTTTTTGCAGCTCTGCAAAACTGTGTAGGCAGTTTTTTTCTCAACCAGAAACGGTTAGACGGTTGTTGACTGCCAAAAAACACATTAATATTAGGTTACCAATTATAATACGGGAATTTATTCACTACCGCAGTGAATAAATTCCCGTATTATAATTGGTAACAAAATATTAATGTGTTTTTTTCAGATGTGTAGTAGGTCATCATAGTAGGCCTACTATAATAATGTGCGTAAGTTGTAAATCTTAAATTGTATAAACAGTTTTACAGAATAAGCTTTGTACCAAACATCGAGGCTCGGAAATTTCCCCAAAAATACATAATTAACCCATTAAGGGTCAAGGGTGCACTTTAGTATTTTACTTGTCAAAGGTATGAGTCCCCCCCCTTTAAAGAGTTGAGGCAAAAATAATTAAGGAGAAACTGAGGATGAAATTTAGAAAATTTTATAAACTGGCCCAGTGTGTTAACAGATGCAATTATGAAATTTATTATTAAATTATTTCACAGTTATATGTTCGCTTAAAATTACTATATCAATATTTAGAACTGAGAAGGATTTTGTGAACAATTGAGACTGAATTTCATTTTGCCAGTTAAAGAACAATGAGGCTGAATGATCAGCCTTGGCTGAAATTGAATGGTTTCAATACAAAGCAAAACAAGCAATTATACTATGTATAGTTTGTGGAACACCACGTTTTATTTTACTGCTAAGCTTTCGACCTGTTGACTTAGGACTTCATCAGAGCAATTACCAACAACAAGCAAGCAAGCAATTGCAGTAAATAAAAATTTTTAAATTCCCATAGTATTGCAAAAGGGGGATGGTTATGCAATGAAGTTGTGCAAACCAATAATAATGAAAAAAACCAGCTGTCCTGCTGATGGAGGAAAGTACTAGCGGAATACCAGACTAACTTTTACCAGGTTAGCCAGTTTTAGGATTACAATAACCTGATAATTTTAACTTAAATTTTAACTTAAGATTAAGGTTAGGAATGGGGTAACTGTTAGGGTTAGGGTTATGATAAAGTGAGTTTTCTTGGTTAACTGGTTTAAGTAAAGGTGATGTAGTGCCTTCTATTGACAAAAGCAATTGATAAAGAAACATGTTACTAATCTATGAAGTGAAAGCTATTGCATTTGGATGACCACACAAAATAAATATGTTTTTCACTTTATTAAGTTAGCTTTGAAGCCGAATACATTTAAATATGTTAGCACGCAAAATCACAAGAATTAATGGTTTCGAACTCGTGCTGCCTAAGTATGCACTTCAATCAATCCCTTAAGGAATTACATACAAAGCTAGAAGTATGTGTATAAAGCCAAAAGGATCATGAAACTTTTGATAGAAAAATTTTTGATAGAAAAACCGATTTTATAAGCGATGGCCCTTCGTCTAGGCGAAACGTAAAAACGTCTGTAAACTATATCTTCCTTTACTGTATCGACTCTAGAGTATCATTTTAACAGAAAAACAAGCAGCAAAGGTAAAACTAACAAAAAGAGTGACACATTACAATAGTTTTATTTTGATGAAGAACAAATTATTGATTTTTGTCAACGTTAGACACTGGACCGATGAGGAGGCGGATCAGCCCAGCATTTACCAGGGTCTTTCCATTTACCAGCGCCATTATGAGAGGACCCTGGAGACGAGGTTGATAGTGTCCTGTGAAATGCCTCTGGCTAAAGGGCTCATGGGCCTAGGGAGCTATTCACCAACTGGAATTATCCAACCTTTGGATTAACCGCTAACTCTAATTGGCTGATGTAGACTTGACCGATAAATCCTAGCTCCTGACCCTTATTGCTATGCGGTTGAGGTAGTACCTCATAGATAGCATGTCTGCAAATTGCCTCTACTGTTGGACTGAGAAACCAATGATATTCTAACGGTATTTGTAATATACCCCATCCTCTACCTTCGACAACCTCATCCAGTGACGCACAATTTTAATGTAATTGCTGTTAAACTGTGTTGACTAACAATTGAAGTAGTATGGGTAAGCCATTGTCGATAAAAGTTTACTTGATACTTAGTTCCTATATGTGATGGTGAACGAGAAAGAGGAGAGAACTCGCTATACTCATTTGTATATTAATCATTCAGTCTCTAACAGTTGTTAGAATGGAAAAGAGTACTTGGGCTAAAGTACTGGAGTAGGAATAGGACTTCTTGATGACTTATACTGGCATGTATTTAGATTGTTGGTTTAGATAATATTTAGTTGTTTGGTTAACAATCTATTAAACAGTTATAGCTCTTGTTGACGGACAGGCTTCGGAAATAGTCTAGGAATGTCCAATAATTCATATTTTTCTTGAGGATCGTCGCCTCACAATTTAGCTTTTGATCATAGCCATTCACTTACATATGATTGTCAGATCATTGCAAAGGAACACATTCTCTGGATGTACACAACTTTAAAAGGTGTGCTGGTCCGAAATCTTAACCTGTGTTTTCCAAATCCCTCTTAATTTTTTCTAAATCAGGATTATTTCTAATTTGTTCAATAATATTATGCAATCATATCTTTCTAGACAAGACTTCTCGCTACCACGTTAAACGTAGTAATTGAAATTATATATTATACTTTCATATTTAACCCAATCACAAACCCAAAATAATTATACAACAGATATTTCCGAAACTACGATCTCCTGTACTGTAGTATGTGAATATGAACTTGTTATAGTATGCTGTTCATTAGCAAGGTTAATTACCAACGAAAAATTGCTTCTTCAAAAATCGTTTTTGTTTGATTTAAAGTAAGTTGCTTTCAGAGTCCTTCTGGTCTATCTCTAAAAGACTTGACTTTCAAAACGGATTTTCCTAAGATCTGTAAAGACTTCGGTTACTGAAGTGAAACTAACAATAACAAACAAAACCTCATTTTTAGAAATTCAGGTGACACTACTGTACGTATTAAAAAGTCTTAACTTTGTTAAACTGTCTGTGTTGAAAATACATATGAGACAGTTTGTTAGATGAAACTTCCATTACAGAACCTTTGTTTCAGGAGTTTATTTCAAGGCGCAGCAGACGTACTCCCCTTTGTTTGTTTTGTATTTTTCTAAAGTTCTTTTGAAATCATTGCTCTCTTCAGAGCTAAGCGAAGTGCTAAGTTATTGGACATCTGTTCTCGGTGACGCTGCCAGCCGGGAAACAATTTCAACGAAATAAAACAGAAATATGGTCCTCCAACCTCAAAATTGGTAAGTTATTGTTATAGTTCTGACTCTTTTATTGTGACTCGTTTTGTACAAGATCCTGTGTGTTAGCAAGTAACACTTCAGACTTCTCAGCACAAAGAAAACAACGTAATGTGAACGATACAACAGTTAGTGGTTAATCAGTGAATATCGTTACATCCCCTTTTCCTTCAAAAAGCAAGTTATGTGATGCAACAACGTCTGTTCGATTGTTCGACAGCTGTGATATTAGTTAATATGTAGTTTGTTTATACGAATATAATAGTTATCGAATGTAGTCCTTCAGGTACAAAGGTTCTCTTCTGATTCTTGGCGGTCTGTGTTTGGTTCTTCGGCACCTTACGCGTTGCTACGGCTAAACTGATGTTGATTTGGGGTACTTGGTCAGCTACTTCGTCCTGAGTTGTACACGGGATATCCTCTATTACAGTCTCATCGTTCTTTACCGCAACTGGTTCTTTGGTGTTCTCCTGAACAATTTTGTTGCGTCGATAGTTACCGGTGTCAGTTTCAGCTTCATAGGAGGGCTCATCGAGACGTCTGGTAACAACACCTTCCTTCCATTTCTTCTTGTTTAGAGCAAATGGTCGCATTCGTATTGTGTCCCCTTCTGTTAGGGATCTTAAGTTATTGGCTTTCTTGTTGTAGTGTTGCTGTTGCTGTTCTTGTTTTCGTGGAGCCTGTTGCATGTTTCTTCGCGAGTTTGTCCTTTGTGGCTGAAATAGCTTCACGGTCGTTGGCAAAAGTGTTTCGGTGCCCATGAGTCGCTGAACTGAGCTTGAGTGCATTCCTTCCGGTTGGTGTATTGCGATGGGCAAGAATGGCTAGGTACAGGTCTCCTCCAGCAGTCTTTGACTTCGAAGTAACTTCATAAAAGCCTTTACCGTCGATTCGGCTTTTCCATTTTTTTTGTGGATGGCCCAGGTTGCTAGTTTGGTGTCGAACTCCCATTTCTAGGCGAAAAGACTGAATTTCTCTGAAGAGGATTGCGTACCATTGTCGCTGATGATGATGTCTGGAATTTCGTGTCTTGTGAATTGGCTTTTTAGCTTTCTATGCATTTTTTATGCATTGGTAGTCGTTTTTGTGTCTTGAAGCTTGTCAACTTCCAAACAATTGGAGAAGTAAACAACGGTGAATAGGGAGTCGTTACCGTCATGTGTTAAAATAGCTGTTCCGACTTTTTCCCATGGTCACTATGTCAGGTCGTGACACATGAGGGTCTCGTGCAGTTGACGTGTTTCATATTGACAACGTGTTTCGGATTGGGCAATATATTCTTTCAATTCAGCACTTATTCCTGGCCAGAACATGCTCTCTCTGGCTCTTCTCAAGCACCACCCATTCCAATATGAGAACTGTGTATATCCTTCGTCATGCTTGGTCGTAGGGACTTTGGAATAACGAGGCGTTCTCCAAATATGAGGTGATCGTAGACTGCTATCTCGTCTCGGACGCTGAAGAATGGTCTGACATCTGCGTGTATTTAACACTTTTCATTCGGCCAACCCATTCCTACCAGATCTGTCAGACCTCCAGTAAATTCCCGACCCCCAAGAATTTGAGCAGTGGACTGCAGCTACTTTTGCAATATTCAGCGGATTTGCTCCGCTGAGTGTATCAGCCAAGTACATTTGATGCCCAGGTTTGTAAATTATGTCTGTATCATATTTCTGTAGGCGGAGTATCATACCTTGCAGTCTTTTCGAGACATTTTGTAATGGCTTTCTCACGATTGATTGTATGGTTTGTGATCAGATTTGATGTTGACGTGTCTTCCGTATTTATGTTGGTTAAACTTTTCCACTGGATACACCACTGCCAGCGTCTCTTTTTCGATTTGTACGTACCTTGTTTCCGTGTCGGTGAGAGCACGGCTTGCAAAGGCGATTGGATAGCCCTCTTATAAGGCTGCTCCTACGCCTTTCTCGCTTGCATTACATTGTACTGTTAGTTCTTTCTTTGGGTCGTAGAACTTTCACAGAGTGATTTCTGCTACCAGTTGCTGGACGTAAGGGAATGTCTCATCGTGGAGGTCGGACAGACGTGGTAGGAATTTGGCTAGGTACGTCGCGAACCCACAGAAACGTCGTACGGCTATGGCATCGTGTGGCTTCGACATCTTCTTTAGGGCTTCCACTTTGTTAGGGTCGGGTTTCAAGCCTTCGTTTGTCACAGGATGACTAGGATACGGATTCAGCTTGATTCCTAACGTTCCATCTTTGAAGAAGTGCTTCAAACGTCCTGTCGTGGTCGATGTTTACTTCTTCTGTGGTGTATCCTGCCCCATAGATGATAATGTCGTATGCGATGCTGAAAATTCCTTCTAACCCTTCAACTGCTTCTATGTTGAAGGCGTTTTTGAAATATTTCTGATGGAGCACATAAGGCAAACGGTAGTCGTGTCCATCTATATCGGCCAAAAGGAGCATCGAAGGTGGTGAGCAGGCTCGATTCTTCATCTAGGACCACATGCCAGTGGCCATATTTATTCTATTGAAAAGACACAAAAGGCCAGCACAATGAGTGAACATGAATTGAAGTTAAAAGAATAAAGCTGAGGCTATAAATAAGAGTAATAAGTGGTTCGCAAAGACGTTTTCACAGGTTTTATCCTTATGTGACTAGCTAGCTTTGACAGTAAATCCTGAACACTAATCTTGGCATATATCAAACGACCAACGAACGTTCATCAAGCTCGTAACCTAAGAAAAGCGATTTCTGAGCCCTAGACGGGAATCGAACCCGCAACCTTTTGATGACTGGTGAGACGCACTAACTATTGAGCTACCAAAATTCAGATGGTGAGTTAAGGTGCAGGTTCGTCATATGTACTGCCTAAGCAGAAGTTAGGATATAATAATAATGATGGAAATACTAAATGCTGGTTAAGCTCACCATCTGAGTCTTGGTAGCTCAATGGTTAGAGCGTCTCACCAGTTATCGGACGTTTGTGGGTTCGATTCCTATCTAGGACTCAGAAATCGCTTTTCTAAACTCATTGGCTTGATGAACGTTTGTTGTTCGTCTAGCTAGCTTTGACTTAAGTCTTTCTCCCCTTACCGCCGAAACAAGATTAAAAATCATAATTCTCAATTTTTCGACAATGAGCAGGTGAACCTTGCTCTCGTCTAGCCTGCGTAGCTGGTGGGTTTACGCTCCAGCCCCAGCTATACGCAGGCTTAAGTCCCGCCCATGGGAGACTGTAAATCACCTTTCACCTGGCACTCAACCAGTTTGATGTCCTCATCTTTATACAAGCAGTCTTAGATCCGATCATCTGATATACATTATCTCTATCATTTGCTTGGCTTCTGTCCCTTCTGTTTGTATTTTATAAGGCTTAGTCAACGTTAAAGCAATCGAAACATTCGAATGGTTCTCACTAGATAATAGTCTGTCAACAATAAGGTGAGAGAAATTGATGTTTAGGCGGTATATCATCATTCTGCCACAGTCGCTGACACATTTGAATCAAAACTGCCAGAGTTATGCCACACCTGGCTCAATTCAAATCCTTATTTTTAGACTGTTCTAGATTATTTCACGACACGCAGATGGAGAGAAACATGATATTTTGAAAGGATCATTTCCGTCGGCTTTCCCATGCGTTTTGAGTTACCGCAAGCTAGAAAACTCGTGACGCTGCCAAGCAAGTCTCAGATGGGTATTTCAACATGACCTTGTTAAATTTAGGAAAGGAAGTAAAGGTGATTAACTGTATTTGCTAAAGCGAAGCTGACACAACACGTTGTCGCTTTGAAAAAATCTAGAGGGAATTAGACCTGCAAAAGTGGGGGGAATGTTTGGGAAGCAGTAACAACAAGTATCAGCGTCAAATCACATCAAATGCTTAGCTACCACTGATTATGGAATGCCATAGCTTTCTTATGTGTTTTTTTATGTGTCGATGGTGATGTTCTGTCATGACGCAGTTTTAACATTATGTAATGAGGTTTTAACATTATGTAATGGGGTTTTATCATTCCATAACTGATGGTGGAAATGGTGTTTTCGTTCCAACGTGACAGGCAATCGCATTTCGTACTTCTTGGTTTCACTGGCTACTGTTGACATCCAAGTAAACTTGGCAAACGTTTTTGCTGTCCATGGTCTATGCAACTATGAAGGCAGAATGTGAAAACGAAGTTTAAAATGTAAAACAGGAGCGTTCAAAATCCTACACGATAACTTCAACTGTATGCCCACAATATTAGTAACTTCTTAGCGATACCACTCATGTACCGGTACTCCTTCCTGAAGATAGTAACTGATCACCCATAAGCCTGTATTTTTTATTCAATAATTCATTATGACTTGAGTTGAATGTTATTTAAGAATTGTCTCAATAGCCAAAAATTTAGGATTCATTTATTAAAATAGTACTCTCTAGAAGAAATGGAAGAGTATTCATTTGCCTTGCGACAGATATTTTGACAAACTGTGGCGTGGCTTCCTACACGCACGAGTTTACATTTTCTCACCAAAATAGGCAAAATGTTTTTACAGTCTCGTGCACGGCAATGCTCTCGGTTTTTCCAATCATTTCCTTGGTGTCAGAAATTACATTTCATTCAAGTTGTGACTACTTTACAACAAAAATATGGACTTTGATTATCTCTTCATTATAAGTTGTTTTTGTTTTTTTTTTCAACTTTGACCTTGAAAATGGTCAAGCTGGAAGATTTATTATTAGAGCAGATTAATTTGGTTGTTGAGGACAGCACAGTCATTGGGAAAACCTCATTTTGACATTTACTGTGAATATAAAGCTCTGGTTTTGGTAATACCGGATGAGGTAAGCACGTAGCCCGTGGCAAAGCTAAAGGGTGGTCCCTTTCCCTGCCGACGCAACCACAACTAAACAGGTAAAAATGTAAATTTTTGTTTCAAAGTGAAGCCATTGGTCATTATATCATGTAATTAAAATGAGGCAGATTAGAAGATCACCAGATTGGATTATCGAAATTTACATTTTCAATTGTCTGAATTTGAAAATTAATAAATAATTGAGTTAATATCAATGTCTCTTAAAAGTTCATGCACCGTCCTCGTGATCACTATATGGCTTAGCTGCTGTTAAACCATATATATACTTGGTACTAATGGTGTCAAAACCAAAAATATCAACTTATGCACTTCCTGTTTACAGGCTTGACTACAACAACATTCGGGTTGCTGTTTGAGATGAAACTGGACTGTATATGAATTTTACTTAAAGTTTCCTTTTATGAACAAATTTGTGTCGATTAAAGCAGTTTGCATTTAGTTGTTTAAGAGTAACACTTATAAAAAGATTTTCATGAAAAATTCATAAACAAATTTCGTCAATTTAAAGAACTTTGCATGTAATTTTTATAAGAGAAAGAACTCATATTATTTTTTTTGAAACACCGAGCCACCAAAAGCACGGGGCGTCAATCATATCTTCCACGACGTGAATCCGATACTGTTCTACAAACTCTCTTGCTATTTCTACTGGCCTCACTTTTCCTACGGCAGAGTTCATCATTGCTGAATTTAGATTGGGGGCTATACAATAGAGAAAAAAAATAGGAGGCATATTTTTCACTGTGCCTGTGGTTGTTTCGATGGGTTTAGTAATAAACTAGTTTAATATCGCCAACTCATGTGATTTCATTCACTGATGAAGACTTAGCAATATAGGACCATATGAACCTAATCATCCGCATGCTTATGTCCTGCTTTGTGTCTGGTTGACATTCTGCAAACACTTTTCATCTTTGTGGACCTAGATTCTTACTAATCTTAAGTTTATCATTAAATGTTTACATACGAAAATACGAGAACTAATTCAGTATTAAATTTATGTAAAGTAATTGAGCAACAGAAACGGCGAATTGCTCAAAACACTAGTATGGGACTATGGGTACATTGAACTTGCCGACATTCTTGAGAATCTGACAGCCATTTCTGTCTTCACATTTCAAATTATACTTTTAAGAGAACAGAAGATATGATTATCTGTTATAGTTTTTATTTAACGACATCGGGAGAATCACCATTTCTGATTACTGTTTGTCTTAAAAACACGAATGGTTATTCATTCATCATCCGTCATAAATGTACAAAGAGCCCTCTGGGTGTCAACTAATAATTATTTGACAAAAGACGATTCGATTGTTGTAAAGATGAATGGTAGGATTTTTAATGTGCACAGTGTCATCATGACCACTAGAAAGAGCAGAGGTCTCCTGCATGACAGACAAGATATGACACACACCCCCGTGGACTCTTGATATTTTGAAATATACCTACAAATAGGAATGTTTGTCATAAATTTATCCACTCGATACCAAGCGTCGCGACGCAAGCTCATATTCAAAATGGTCACATTTGCCTTAAGACAAGGACCAGCTTAAACTTTTTTTGGCTTTTTCCTTTATTTATAGGCTTATCTCCGTGATCTGTAACAAAATGATCTTGTAATTTGAACCTGTTTCACAAAATGGAAAGGATATTTCAACACACATAATTAATAAAGAGTCCGACTTTTAGGATGAGCCATAATAAAAGAATAACACTCCATCCGTTCTTCGCGTTCCTTGCCGAAGTCACCTGCGTAGAGCACTAAGAATTGTTACCTGTCCCTCTTTCAGATTCAGGGTAACGAAGAAGTCGATTACAGGATTATCTTTGCCAACAGAGTAAGTACCTCAGTCCTTAACGTTTTAACGACCTCTGTCATGAATTTAGAGTACAGGAGCACTGTACGTACTTCGCCGGTTTTAACTTTCGACACGAAGCTGAGAACGGAACTCAATGATAACATATTGTTTATTCAACTGACAGAGTTTAAACATGTTAAAACAATTGGGTTTGGAAAGGTTAATCCTTGCGGAAGGAGTGACTGGAAGAAGAAAAATGCGCTGAAGTTTGCAAGATATTTCTTCATGCCAGGCTTGATTTCTTTGACTTATCTTCTTGACGCTCAGGGATCATTTGGCGTCGTTAAGAATCCGAGCATCAGAAACTGATGTAACGAATATTATGACTTTGACATACTGAAACGGAACATAGACGCCATTGTTTTTCTCTTGACGCATATTTTCTGATCTTAGCTATTGATATTTAAAAATATCTTCATGTCTGGATTGTACTGGTATGAACAACATTGCATGATTTCCAACCACGTGCTCAAGTAATCTTTAACCCGTTCAAAATAGATTGTTACAGCGCAAACTCGGTCGTATGCAGGATTACTTTGGTAAATCCGTTATGAATATTAACTGCTGAAGCTTAATTTAAGTTTAGCACTTCATTAATATAAGTGGCCTGTTGTTATACACAAATTAAAACACTGCAGTAGTGTCGATGTTTACTAGTGGTGGCCGTTCCAATAGGATTAATTTTACATTTTAAAAAAATTTTAAAGATAGCGATCTTAACCAAACACGACGGCAACTTCGACGACGACATCCTTCCTACAACAGAATTTTTTGTCCAAAGAAAAGACATTGAATCATATTTCGTCGCGAGAATAATTACAATGCCGCTCCAAGTTGATGTACAACGTCACTCAGACCATTTTAATGTGCCGAGGAGGAAGTTAACTAAGGGAGCAACCAGACATTTTATGAAAGTTTGACGTCAATCCATTTAACAAGCTCCAGTTAGAAACTTTTGAAGGTTTCTGAGCTAATTTATTCGTATTTTCTTAAGAATTCTAAAATTTAGGTTGGCCCAAGGCAATATTTTTAAAAAATCGATTTCCAACTACCATTAAAATTGGTGATCCAAACTATACTGCACAGATTGACATGTGGCAGTT
>JBAHVQ010000127.1:1956930-1968013 GCA_036872915.1 Nanipora kamurai
ACTTCCGCTTAGGCAGTACATATGATGAACCTCCACCCTAGCTCACCATCTGAGTCGTAGTGGCTCAATGGTTAGAGTGTCTCACCGGTCATCAGAAGGTTGCGGGTTCGTCTGAGATTTACCAACCTCGCACATGAACTAAGTTGTGTTCAGCATTAAGTATCAAATCATTTACCTCAAAAACGACACTGTAAATTCTACGCAGCAAGCAGTGGCTTGCGTTAAAATGACGTAATCAAACTTTTAAGAAAAACGATGAATATGTTGTGAAATGTCACGAGGGGAAGTGATCTTTTCGTCCGATTTCAAAAGATGCAAAACTACAACAATAGGTATAAATCCCTTCGTCATTGCGACTATTTTCTAAGACGGTTAGAGAATGCTCACTCGTGCTGTATGGGATACTGAGTCCATCTACATCCCATAGAGCACATGTGACCTTTTTCTAACTTTTACTTATATAATCGCAGGTAGAAGTGTTTTGTTAATGGTTCTCTTTCTAAAAGTTCTGTTAAATGCCGAGTTCCCCAGGGAACAATTTTAGGCCCTCTTTTATTTTTACTATACATAAATGATTTGCCAAATTGTCTATCTAATTCCCTGCGTAGAATGTATGCAGATGTACTCATCAACATATGCTGACAGTGATATAAACTCTGTCCAGCCTTATCTTGACCGAGACTTCGAGAATATTAACAAATGGCTAATTGAAAATAAACTAACTCTAAATATGACTGAAATCAAATTTATGTTAATTAGATCAAGGCGAAGAAAAAACACCTGGGCTGTGCTTCCGGTTCTTGAAATAGATGGTAGTCCGATTGGACATTTTTTTACATTTAAATCTCTTGGTTGACTCATTGACGATAGTCTTTCCTGGTGTAGCCATATCGATAATTTGGCTAAGATAATCGCTTCTCGAATAGGAACCATTAAAGTGTATATCACCCCAAAATTTCTTTTTTCTGCAAAAAGTTTCCAGATATCCCAGAGAAATATTTTGTACATTTTATTCTATTTTCTCCAAACCCGGGCATTTGATGGCCCGTCAAGTCATGAAAAAACAGCCATTTTGATACACAATCGAGCTTGCGAAGAGAATGAATTTATCTCTACTTAGACGTCATAAACTAATTTACATTTCTATTTTCAAAAAATGACCGTCATTTAAATGAGTTTCTGACGTCTAAGTAGACTTAGACCCATTCTCCTCACAAGCTCGGTTGTGTACCAGAATGGCGGTGGTTTTTCATGACTTTGACTGGCTACAAAATGCCTGGGTTTGGAGATTTATTTATACGAGTATCTTCGCGACTTAAATTGAGTTACAGATTAATTTAATTGCAAATGACTTCACAGTGGACTATTTATACTGTATGGGCGTTTGCGGTGCAAGGAAGTGAATGTGTCTTGACTCTGGAAAAAATTTACAGGGAACTCTGCCCGCCCATCCGCTAATCTTTGTCCCCTCGCTCTTTGGCGGCCGGTACTACATTAACTGTTGAATGAATGATCTAATTTGGTTTAAGTGGATCTCTGGGAACATTGTACTTGTTGTACAGACGGACAAATCTTTATTTATACTCGGTAAACACTGGGCGTTGAAAAGTGAAGCAACCCTTTATTAAGAAGACAGTCCCAAAGTCTCGAAATAAAACCCATAAATAAAACCTCTACTAAGTGGTCACCTAAATTGATATAAAAAGATAACAAATGTCTGTATTATGTAGACAAAGTGTTGCGACAGCCGGATTACACGGTCTTTCCGGTTTTGGTCTAGGCTTCACGACCGAAATCGGCAATTGTGAGCAGTACTCGGTCGATTGTTTCTTGTATTTTTTTTTTGAAAAACTACCTTTGCTTCGAGTTTAGAGGTTTGCAAAGTCTTTTCTCCATTCATATTAAAAGTAAAGTAGTATTATTTATTAGTTTGTGTATTACTGTGACCTTGTCTATTTAATATACAATAAATCCCTCGAGACCGTGTCTGGCATCCAAGAAGCTGGGGTACGAGAACCTCCATTAAGCGGACACCTCTATTGAACGGCACAGAGAATTTCCCAAAGATTGTATATCTTATAAGACTTGAGATTTAAAAAAATCGCTTGAAACTGCCACAGTTTATGAAAGCAAACATAAATTAATAAAAATTACGTTGCCACAATGTTTCAGAATCCTTTTGTTGTGAAAATAAAATATCTTTTTTTTCTAACATTTCAAATTGACTTTTTCTTATAGTTAAGGCCATTTTCAACCAAATTTTGTTTGACAAGTAAAAGTATCAATCGAATTCTTGGATTTTGTGTTGAAAGTAACGAATAATTGTGCTTTAAGGCGAAGGGAACTGGGAACTGAAACATCTCAGGAAAAAAGTGTGATATGAATATACTGTTTTCACCGAAATAAAACCAAATAAAAAAAAAATTAACTTTCGATATGCAGACCTTTAAATGTTTGCAATGACTAGGATAATTTTAGAATTTAATCAAATAAATATCTTTTTGATGATGTCTTTAAAACACTCTTTCATGCTCTTCAATTATTTTAATAGTGGGTCAATACAAATAATTGTGTATTCCGTAGTGCATAGAGGATCGTTTTGTATTTAACTTATATTACACATTTTAAAATAACACAGGCTGTTAAACATCAAGGCTAATACACCATACACTTGTGAAGTTATCATTCAGTTAATATATATGGCCTATAGTTATACATGTACAATGCTATGGACTATTGCTTATAAATATTACGGCTTTTCTTATGAAGGGTACTAAGTACGAAACGCAATGGACATCTTAATATATAGTCGTTCAAGGTGTTGAACACCAAATTATTACCTTTGAAGCATGCTTAGAAAGGTATTTATAGTGGGATATCTCCTAATCGCTAGTGCTATTTACAAACGGTGGCCAGACTTCTCTTTCTGCAGGTTTTACAACTTACACGACAGCACCAGTAAAATCGACAATTACAGTTGACATTCTCTGTAAACTCTATTCTATTGTAGCCACGACCGCAGCACAAAGATTCACAACCGTTCGTTTCTTTAGACAAATAGTCGCACTTTCTTCCAGATGTTCCCGCAACTCCAAGTTCTGGTATGGGTTCACAATAACTTGGTGGCTTGGTCAGATAAACCAGCTCTTTTGGAGGAGGCTTTCCAAAATATGTTCCAGGCAAGACTAGAAATCTGGGCAATTTTCCTATCGGTGAGTCCACTTCTTCAGTCGTAACCTTGATTGCAGAACTATATTTCTTTTTGAGGATGTTACCAATGTGACGAAACAACGAAAGTGACCTCCAGCACGTTTTGGAAGCACAGGAGCCACATGCTCCATGACATCGACAGTCTGTTTTTAAACTGTTTCGAATAACCTGGAAATAACAAAGAATTGAGAAAAGCTGCTTAAGGGTGCCGGGCCGATTTCTGGTTGAGGTACATGGTAACTGGCAAAAAGTAGGCTGATTTGGGCCCAAGGAGTGTTCTGGTGATTACTTCTCCATTTACCATGCTCCGAAGCAAGAAATCGGCCCGATCAATCGCAGTAAGTAAAGCCAGCTTAAGGAGACTCCATAAATAGTTTGGCTTAATTAAAAAAAACTATTGATAAAGAAATGCAACATCAAGGTGTCTGGAGATTAATAATTATTTTTTATTGAGTAATAATCGCAAAAAAATTATGATATTTTTTAAACTTTTTATGTTTACTCGGTGTTACCATGACGACATCTTTTAGTATGACAATAACATGCATAAGAGCCCCTGTAACTCTTAACAGGGAAGCTGAAGCTGGTAACCCATCTTTTTTTATTTCACATATCAATTTAACAGGACAATCTGTAACTGTTCTAAAAGTTTAATGAAAATTTGTTGAGCGATTTTTTTTAATTCCAGCAGTTTGTACATAGAATTCCATCCAACAAATTTACTTTAATTGCTTGGTGGAAGAGATCGATCTTTAGTATTTTACTCATGCTAACGTCACCCGATTGTAAGAGGTTGAACTGAGAGGGCGAAAAATTCAAAATAAAGGGAACAAATGTCTCCGGTAAAGGCTAGCTAAAAATGAGCAGTATTTTGCTCATTTTTCAATTAGGACCAAGTCCCCCTTTGCCATAGAGGTTATAGACGTTTAAATGAAGCTTTTATGCTAGTTCGCGCGTTTGTCCGTTCTGACAAGAAATGCAATGACGCAAAATTGAAACTTGCCTTCAAATCAAGGTGGTTAAAAGCATCACTGTCTGTATCGAATGCACAAAAATGACAAATACAATGCAATTTATAACGTAGGGATTTTTTTGCACAATTTAAGTCTTATAACGCTGGTTGTTTGTTTACGTTTCCAACTTCTCAGGGCTTTCTTTTCGCTTATTACCTGAAAGAAACATTGGTGTTTCAAGTTACACACTTGATAATTTGACATTTTAAACAACTTCCTGAGTTGTCCCAAGTTGCCAATGACAAGGCGCCATACATTCAGTTCCAAAATTATTTCGACCGATCAGATACATGTGAAGTTTTTGCCAGAACCGTTTGAACCACTTTGAATTTTCCACCATGTTGGCCCTTCCCTTATAAATGCCCCTGGATACGAGGTTGGCAAGAAATACAACTCAACGTATTCACGAAAATATCGTCGCTGCCGCGAACCTGAGAGTAAAAGCTTTTACACATTGGACACGTAATGCGACGCCATAACCGTATGCCGTGACGCGTGGAAATTTGCATCATATTATTTTCATGATATCGTTCAAATTGAACGTGTCCGCCTTGCAGCGTTTGCGCGACGCTTTCAATGTGAAAGACATCATTAAAATAATGTGGAGCTAATTTCCAAGCATTACGGCGCACGGTTACGACGTCGCGTTACTCGTGCGATGTGTACAAGCATTTACAGCGAGCCTTTACTTTGCTGTACTTCACTTCCTTTTTCTTTCCCTTCCTTTACTTTACTTTCTTTTCTTTACTTTACTCCACTATACTTTACTGCATTTTACTTTGGTGTGCTTTACTTTACTTTACCTCACTTTTCTTTTCTTTGCGTTACTTTACTTTACATTAAATAATCACTGAGTATTGTTTCGTTAAATTTCTGGCAATTTTATAGGCCTCTTTTTAAAGGTAACCTGTATTTCTAATAATTTAATGTCGACAAGCTTGTTCCAAACCAATGAGCCTTAGTACGTATACAAAACGAATTTTTCTTAAAACTTATGTTTGGCTTTCACAGGGTAAATTTGAATTAAGATTTTTTGAGGATAATGGTCGCGTATTTGGTTAAATTATTCCAAGATAGATGTTGAATGTTCAATCATCAATCGTCCATTACATGTTACTAATTTCATTACTCCCCAGGCAAAAACAATTAAATTAGTATCATAACATGAAAATCAGTGATAAAATCACTTAATAGTCCATTAATATGTTCGTTGTGCAACACGTACAAAATTGGTAAACATATCCCCGTTCGCCATTAAATTTTTGGTATTGCGTCTTGATGATACGTAAATGTTGCCGTATGTGAAAGTATTACTTTGTTGTTTAAACATAATGTTAATGAGGACAACTTATAATTTAGTATAAAATTACGCTAAGTTATGCAGTTACTGTTATCAATACGCCTTAAGTGGAGTTAATGAAATTTAAAACGAAAATTTAAATATGAGCATTTCTTATATCATACATTTGTTGCATTTGACAATAACATTTTTTTATCTAAATGCGTTCTTAAACTACCTCCAATTATGCGTGTCTGTTTCTGTTATTCTTTCCTTCAGGTTTGAAATTCCTAGACATTTATATAACTTTAGGGCTTTACAGAGATTCCAAAGCCGGACTGTGTTCAGAATTACAAGGAGATCTTCCTCCAGGTTCAAAAGACTAAATAAGGTACCCGAACAAAGTTTTGCTAATTATCTACAACTTGTATTTGTCTTGGATATATCTCTGGTATGGTTTCAGCCCTTGACTCCATCATCACTGTCTTTCTGGTCGAGAAAGTGATGAGGCGAATGAAAGATGGAAGACTAACATTACGATTTTCGGTTTTTCTATGACAACAACCATCACTGATACCTTAACCTAAAAAATTCAGTTTTGTTTAGATAGCGGAAAATCCAATTATCAATTTTTCTTCCTGAAGTGTACGAAGTTTTTCTTTCAATACCAGTTTGATGACATTTTAACTGACAATATTTAAACTTTTCAAAAAAACAGTGGTTCACAGTATAACCAAAAATTCTGTGAAATGCTGCTGGTTAAACTTTGTTTTTAATGGAATGAACTGCGATGTTAACTAAACTTCTGCCAAATTTCTACAAATGTTAATCATTCGATTACCCAACAGCTTAACAAAACTGAATTTTCAAGGCTGTTTCAATTACTGCTGTTGTCCGGGAAACAGAAAAACATCTTAACATTGTCAACGAGTTGAAACTTCTATCGTCGCTTTCCAACTCAAAGTTGGAGTCATGGGGTAACCGTTCCAGGACTATGTTCGAGGAAAACATAATGTTCAGCCTCCTTAAACATTTATTTCTTGGTTTTTTTGGTCCAGGGATTATTAATGAGTTAATAATAATTAATAATTTTAGGACGTTTATTGCTAACCCCATTTAATTAAGTCTAAAATGCACAAATTCAATTCCTTCCAGAATCACGGAAAGATGTTATCGTGGTTCTGAAATATTTTCTTCATTAATGACGGTACGATACTCTACAGTTTTGTTAAGTGGATTCTCATTTTTGCGGACATTGTTGATATATTCAATAAACAAACTTGATGCAGGTTAAACCTAGTTCAGTGAAGAAATCAATATATAAACATATTTAATCATACTGCTATTGTTATTATTGGATTGCCTGGACGAAACGTGGGAGGATTGTGAAGGGGTGCCCCCCCGTTGGTAAAATATTGGGAACAATTGTTCTTTGGTGATTAAAGACACGCTAAATTGGTCGGTAAAAGATGCTAGGTTGGTCACTATATACCACTGGCTGGTAGACCGCTCTTCAAAACTTTGCTCAAGAGATTATAAGTTATTTAATAGTAATTTCTAGTACAGCGCAATGGAGAAGTACACAAACAACTAAGTTGTAGTATTACGGCTAATACGATTTAACCGTTTGTTCGACCATATCAGTTGACTCTTAAAGATGAAGTTTTCGAATACTGGCAGGTAGATAGTTTTGCCACATGACCACTGTTACTTACAAGTGAATAGTTCAACTATTGCTCTGCAGTGCTGGCATTCAACAACGCAACACCAATAAAATTTACAGTTACATGGGCTAGTTTTTACATGCATTCGTACATCATATCCCCTACCACAACACAGTGAAGTACAGCCGAAATCATTTTCCTTCGTAGCTTTTTTGCATGTTCGCCCTTTTACGCCAAGAATTCCAAGTCTTGTGTTCTCGTTGCAATACTGAGGAGATAAATCAAAGTACACCAGGACTTGTAGCGGTGGTTTCAATGGACTTTTCTGGTTAGAGTGATATACGGTCAGCGATACCGGCCTTAATCCGTATCGGGAAAGTGTAGAAACAGCATTTACTCGTGTTGCATAGTTGTACATGGAATACAGTACATTCCCTATTCGTCGAAAAGGTGATAATACTTTCCAGCATATTTTCATTTGACAAGTACTGGTGATACCATGGCATCTGCACCGTATCTCTGCAGTTCTTTTTAACGCCTAGATGGAAATCACTGTCGTTATTCCATGCAACCTCAACACGAGTCGTACCATCCAATTTAGAAATTGCTATTATGGAGGGAGAATAACCCGCAGTTACAAGTTAAGCTGTTGGCTGCATTATTTTTATATCATTTTGTACAATCTGGTACGTGTCATCGGGCCCAACTATTGCAGAAAATAGTCCTCGCTCGCGTACTATGGAATGAAGATTTTATAATAAATTTAAAGCATAGTCTGAGCTAGGGAAGTCTTAACAAAGTTTACAGGTTTATCGTGTTTTCATTCCGTTCTCAAACACTCGAAATCATTGATGAAAGAATACATATCCCCTTGCATTTGGTTCTTCACTGCTATTTCTTTACATCGTGAATACCGAACATTCGAAATTCCAGGTAGATAGATTACTCAATAAGTTTCTGTAAGCGCATGGCCGTAGCAACCAGGGGATTGGGGGCTGCAGCCACCGAATAATTTGTGAAATAAGTTACAATTAACATATCACTTAAAATTAATTCACAATAATCACTTAAACATCATTAAAAACACTTCAGTACATCTTGGAGAAGGTAATTACACAGGTCTCTGGCCGGACGCGAATACAGAAGGTAATTTCATAAGTTTCTGTTTGAAAGAAAATGCTGGAAAGAGCATTTCAGAGACCTCAGATTTTCAAACTTTTTAGGGGGAGCATAAACCTCCCCTAAATGTTCTTGACAGCCCCCTAATCCAAAAGAGCTTCCTACGGCACTGAATCGTCAGTATGATCATAAGGAAATGTAGCGCAGATAGTTTAACTTGATTCCTTCTACACGACGCATGCATGCATGTACTTTTTAATGGCGAACGTTCTTTACTTCATCTCGAAATTAAATATAATTCATGACAAAAACCAATTTCCGAAATGTGAGTTTAGAATAGACCTTATTCCAAAATGGCGGCCGATTAATTATTCTTTTAAGTCCTTAGCAGTTTGTCCCCGTGACCTCTTATCATATGGGGAAATTCAAAAGAGCTTCTGTTTAAGAGCGAGGCTGCGCAGATAATTTTATATGCTTACAAAAGAATAATTAACTAAGGGCCATCTTGGAACAAAGTCTTTTGTTATCTGAATCAGCATAAAATTTTAACAACTTTGAAATGGATTTGTAGCTTAAATACCGATTCGTTTGAGATGTCATATTACTCGTAAGGAGGGTTACATATAATATCGACACCTCGCGAGCAGTCATCGCCTCGTTTAATTTTTCAACAAATTTTGAGGTGTTTTGGTTTCAGATCAAACACTTCTCCCTATTGTGTTGTTTAATATTAAACCACTTTGGGAAATTCACAGATTTCTAATTTCAATGTTCAGTCGACGGTTGAACATTTCAATAAGACAACAAAATTACAATAGTTTAGATTAATTTTTCCTTCTAATTCATCCCTCTGGACTATAGCTAGTTTCAGCTTTACGAGAGAAATATTGTTTGTTCAAGAATCTACCCGGCTAGACAAGCTGTCAGCAGATTCATCAAGTGTCGTCCTACCCACATCTTTATGTTTCAACAATTGAAAATTAAAATAATCGATAACGTTAAATTTTAATGGGAATTGTTCATTAAAATTCCCTAATTTCGACAAAGCAAACACCACATTTTGTCTCACATTTAATAATGAGGCTCCGTATAGTTTTGGTTAGTCGAAAATGCTATGAAAGTATATACTGCATAAAGGAATATCGACTCTAATAACTGAACCATTTTGATATAACAATAATTTTCACGTAATTTTTTACATTGTTAAAATTGTGTGACCATGGTAACGTGACGACAGCTTCTAATATGCTTAACTGAATATTATCAAGATTTCTTGGAAGAGCATCTTCAAAGACCAAGTTAGCAGGTCATATATTCCGCACTCATGGCTCATTCTTGGCATCCACTAACATCTTACGGTATTCTCAAGCCTTGATGCATTATGAGAAGATTGCTGTAACGGGAAGCGCAGATCAATTTTGTCCGAAATGGTAACTGGCATAGTATAAATTTGCCCAAATCAAAACAGACGGGTCAATGTCGAAGTATACGAGTTTAAAGAAGATCTACTGAATTCTTTTTTTTGGGAAAAATATAGTTATTTCATGAGAAAGTTCTTTAACAAAAACTGCTCGCATGGATACTGTCGTCTCGTTCTTTGTAACATCTGGGAAGTCAAAACGATTTATTGCGGCTAGTCACGGTGAAGTAGGCAGACTAACTCCAGCTACGTCATCGAGAGCCTAACAATACTGAAATGTCATGACACATTCCAACCCGTTGTAACACTTTAAAAGAGGAAACGAAATCTACAGGGTTGCGACAATCTTTAGGATATTAAAGCAGAGACGTTTTGCAATTAAGAAATTCATTATCTCCAAATTTGTCGCTTTTTTGGATATTTCATCAGATTTTTATGGCATGTAATTAATTCTTCAATTAAAAATACTTGGTGCTAGTCATAACTATGTAATAGGAAATGTTTAACCAAAAATTGCACGTGTACTTGACGATGTATACTTAGTACCACTAGTTGTACTACGAATATTATACTTCGCCAAACAATGGTTAGGTTTTCCATTAGTTATTGATTACCGATTGTTATAATTTCTATTTATATCATCTCAATCCATTTTCGAAGTCGAAAAAGAGTAGTTTTCAGACAAAAATATGCTACTTGTGATATTTATTTCTTAATAACACAGACGGCATTTTGTCTAAATACCATGCATAAGGAACTTAAGGATGTATTCAATGATAATCCAAAGTGAAGGAAGCAATCGGAAACAAGTAAAATTGGTGAGACAGAATTAGACGTGTAATTAATTTAATCTTAATTTAATGTGCATTTAATTAACTTTTGGGATTATTCTACCATTTTATATTTTTACATTTTGTCTTTTGACGATGCATAACATCTGAAGTTTTTCAATATAAAGGAAGAAAACAATAAAGTAAAGCTCAGTAAAGAGGTTGTAGATTAGTCTAATCAATAAAACTGCTGAACACTTGAATTCAGGTAAAGTATTTAGAAAACATTCAACATAAACCGAGCCATTGATGAAACTTTTGGAGACACGCAACAAACGCTCTTTTTTCCGATAATTCCTTATCTCCTCCAATTTAATTAATGGTATATATATATATATATATATTTTTTTTTTTTTTTATAGATTTTCAATGAGGAATTAAAGAAACTGAAACAAATCCTCATGAACAACGGATACCCCGAAGGATTTCTCGACAAGTATGTTAGTATTTTTCTTAACAAAATTTTCGCCAATTCAGACAAACCAGCAACTGTTCCCAAACGTTCTATTTATTTCACACTTCCATTTACCGGAGAACATTTTTCTCAA
>JBAHVQ010000127.1:1969429-1982370 GCA_036872915.1 Nanipora kamurai
TGTTCCAGCTAGTACATGTATATACTTATAGATAGATAGATGGATGGATGGATGGATGGATGGATGGATGGATGGATAGATAGATAGATGGCAATGCCGATGAAGTGCATGGTATATTCATAGAATATTTGGCATTTATAATTTCTTCTTACCGAGCGTAAATCCCAAATATTTTGTGAATATGTCATTAAGCTACAGAGAAGAGAAAACAGTTCCAAACATGTGCATTAGAAAATACCTCAAGATTTAGCTAATATTTTCATAATTTTAACAAAAATGTTGTTGACATCTTATTTAATGAAAATATCCTATCAAATCTCTGTTGGAGTTTAAATATGGCTCTTTAGACAACTCGCTGGGAATTAAATATATGTTACCAGAATATACCAGAAGAAAATCCATTACAGACCACGTATCCAAAGAAAACAAAGAACGTGGTCTTGTGAATAAAGCAGTATACCGAGAGTAAGGAAACTCACAATGATCTTCTAACGTCTCTGATTGATCACATAAGCCACTCACTACAGTAATTACCAAATAGATTTATAAGACGTGTGTCACGTAATTCTCAAAAGCAGATGATTTGGGTTCAATGATGATGGGGGAAAAGTAAGTATGTAAATCTTTACTCTCTCACAGCACGTTGTAATTTAAACTCTCTTCGTAGGTAAACGAGAAACTATTTTTCTAATAACCTTTGAAGTAACCCTCCTTAAGTGCAACCTGTCATATTTCTGTGTCCGTAATCTTTAGGTAAATGGTTCAACTACCCAGAGATTTTAACCATTCTTTAAACGTTCAACTTCCTTCTGGTCCAGGGGTGATCAGACCTTGTGCCTCCAATGAACATAAAGATGTGATATGTGACGTTGTTATTAGCAAATATAAAAAACCGTTTGAAAATACTTTTAAGTCATAAATTCGAAACTTTCAAAAGAAATCATGCAGCTTTTAAATATGCTAAGATTCAATTTCAGATTTGGTATTGGCCATTCCTTTAATTAGATAAGTTACGCAATATACGAGTAATTAGTAAAAGTTGAACTGTCTTTTCATGTTAAAGATGATGATTAGAGTGAAGATAATTTCTTCCTCCTTCTATCTGCATTAACAGTTGTATTGCTGAATAAATTGATAAGTGTGTATATGGTGCATTTCATTAGGCTTCGCGACTGATTTCAGTAAGCAAACAAATTTCTCCAGTGATATTCTTTACGTTGAAAATGTTTCTGAAATCCTCAGACTCTTAATCTACAGTTAATAGAGCCGAAATACCGAAATAAACCAACTGATTTGCCTTTCCTTTGCGGTTCTTATTAATCCATTTCAAACATTTTAAAACCGTCTGATCTTTGGTTAAACAAGGTCCAGATATTAACGTAAGGGACGGTTTAATTTGCTATTGTGTCACTGACAATGTCTTCCTGTCGGTAAAAACTTATTAAGCTCTCTTCACAAATACCGTAACAAATGAATATCTTTTAACAACAGTTTTTCTGGCAAAACATAACCGCCAGAAAGAATCTTTCCCTGATCGCAACTCATGTTTTGTCATTTTGTCAAACACGAGCGATACGGTCTTTCGAGAAACAGGATCATTGTTTATAGATAGTGGGACATGTTTCCCTTTTGGCTTTTCAAAGACAATGGTCGGTAAATTCAAGCTACTTTTAAACAATTGCTATTGGGTCGGTTTAACCTATGGTTTTAAAGTTAATAAAGCAATTATGCCATTAATGCGTTTACATTTTCCGTAGTGTTTGGGTGGCGTACCTCACGTCCTGCAATGCTGTTGTGTCTGTTCTGTAATTCATACTTCTTCTGAATCGATCCACTCGGTCCATCAAGAAATTTATTGGATATCCCAATTCCGTAATTTATATCGTCGCTACATCCGCCCCACTTATGGCCCAATGGGCTCGTTTTTCCTTCGTTGGATTTATCGCAACTGCAGCTTGAAATGTTTCCTTTGGCGCATTCTCTTGTCACGGCGTGAGCCACCCCAGCAGCAACAATAGCAGACGTGAAGGCTGCTTCTTTCGTGCCAGCTAAAAGAAATTCATATCATATCTTACTGAACAAGTCTAAAGCATCAGAAATTAATTCTTGGTCAACTCATCAACGCAACAAACTAATTCTCCCCTTATTTTTCTGCCCAATTTGGGTCTAAAAGGCTGTAAATTAAGAATTAATATCATAATTTCCCTTTCAGCAACTTGTACCAGGATAGGCGCTTTAACCGGATTAAACGTTTATGGGAATTACTTAAAGACTGGACACGCGATGGAAAAATATTTTTCCCGTCAAGATGAGATAACAATGAGTTATATGATAGTCTCTTTCTCGCTCAACAGGCGGCTCCGCACCTGTAATTTCGCGCGTTGAAAATAAGAGTAATTTTGTTAATAAAGTGTTTTAAAACAAAATGCCTATTTAATAGCAGTTTATTCTTTACTTTAGTCATGAAATTTTGTGGCTAATTTCTTTAAGGAAGTACAATAACGTCACCATGGTCGTATGGGCGTCTGACGAGTGTTAAGTTCGAGTCAAGGACCTGTCAACAAGACGACGGGTAAGCTATTGACTAACACTTACGAACAGCTCTAGTTTGTCCAAATGAAGATTTATTTATGGTGGAACTACAATTCCATCTCTGGTCCTGAAATTGGAATTCACACTCTTTCAGAGCGGTGTTAACGCCTTTCGATATTGCAGCCACCACTTGAGGATTTTTTATACACAAATTAGTCTGTTCTGGGGTGAAATCTGGGAAGAGGGAACAGATGAGAACTGCATCAATAGTCGGAGACGGCTGACGTAAGCTAGAAGGGGACAGAAAAAAAGCAATAATTAAATATGTGATAAACTTCATCAATCTAGAGAACATTACAGTACATACAACATTTCGGCTGTCGATTCTCCTTGGAGAAGGATAAACATGAATATATATGCGAACATAATGTGAACCGTTAAAGATGCCATTGGTTTTCTTGTCGCTTCTGTTCTCAGATTATACATTCTTTCTGCCACATCGTGAGTTGCTGAATCATATACCGCCCCGTTTGTGTCCAACTTAATTAACAAAGTTTTCAATTTTCTTTTTGTTATTCATATATGTGATTGGTTGAATAGCTTCTTTAAATCACCTTTTATCTTTTAAAGTAAAGGCTGTTCCCCCCCACCTCAAGCTATACAATGTACCATGTTTTCCGCTGAAAATTGTTTATTTCCTGGTCAAGCATTTGAGTTGTCGATTTTAATTTAGCGGTTTCGGGAATGTGTCGAGCCAAAGATTTTTTTCTCCTGTATCTATCTTCTATTTTCCTTTCATTTTTGAACCGGACTTGAAATAAAATAAATAATACACATAAAGGTCTCTTCACATCTTTCCGTTTCCGTGAGATTTTCATAATTGGAAAGTGAAGTTACATTTGTGCGTTACTTTTCACACATTTTTCATTCATAGTGATAGACAAAAAGAATCTTTTCTAGTGATTTTCTAGTGATGGTGCAATTTTCGACCTTTAATATCTTCAACTCAATATGAATTTTTCAGGGACTAACTTAGCCGCCTAGCAAATCTTCCATAAATGTTAAAATCATGTGGTTTCGTCATCAACTTTAGTTTCGTCTTATTTGCCGTTATCACCAGAAATCTTTTTATCAAAAGTGAAAAAGTGTATGTATATATATATATATATATATGTACGCACACACACATATACACATACACACATACACACATACACACACGCGCGCGCGCGCACACACACACATATATGTTTCTAAAACTCATTAATAATTAATGAGGAAAACAGATCTATATATCTGATGTAGATCTCGCTCACTTTTCCCGGCAACTAATTTCAGTTCAGAAAACATTAATTGCCAAACTTTCTTCGTCAGTTAGTACACAGAGAGGTTTGCATTAGAAGACATTTAGAAGAAAAACTCGTAGATCGTACTTTATCGAATCTAAAACACTCGAATGCCTCCTCGTGTTATATACGTGAACGTTTTGGTTTACGAAATACAAAGAGGGCTCAATGCCAAACAGATAGAGCAAATAGTATTATGTCACTAACCTCAAAAAGTCACTACAGCCTGTTTCATCTTCTGCCTGTTTCATCTTCAAGATTCTTTCAGAAGATGAAACAGGCTGTAGTGACTTTTTGAGGTAAGTGACATAATATATGTATATATACGTATGTATATATTTCTAAAACTCACTAATAATTCACGAGGAAAACACAAAGGAAAAGAGCAACCGTGTGGTATCTGTATATCTGACACAGATCAAACTTGCTTTTCTCGTCAAACTTTTGCAAGTCAGAAATAAGTTGTCGAATTTTCTTCTTTAATTTGCATAAAAAAGGGTTCGTTGTCGAAGTCATTTTAAAAACTCGTTGGACGTGCCTTACTACTACATAGTAATCACTCGGTTGTCGCCTTTATCAGGGCGATAACAGAGTGACATAAAAACAATATGTCCCTGATATCGTTTTTTGTCCCGCTATATTTGTCGCTTTTTGATAAAGGCACAAGTATATAATAAACAGGTTATCATAATCGGGACGAGGCGATATTATTTTTGTCGCTTTCAGGACGATATCATAAATGTCCCTCGTTCGCTGCGCTCACTCGTGACATTTTATGATATCGTCCCTCAAGCGATAAAAATGATATCGTCTCGCCCCTCATACGATAACCTGTACATATATATATATATATATATATATATATATCCAACAAAATGTAACCGAAGCACAAGTGACTTGAATAAGTAGAGCGCTCGATACGATCACAGGTAGAGCGAAAATGAGACAAATGTTTAGCTGCCGTTACTTTGATCGCCAGAGCGCGTGAAACTCGGAGTAGCGACAGCTAAACATTTGACTTACTGTAGTTAAATAAGCTAATTTGTGCAATGAATTATAATTATCGGGCGCATTTAAATTGATCTTTATATCCTGAGTAGCAATTACCTCAAAATTATCTCTAATTCAATATAATGCAATGTTTAAGCAATTACCAACATGCGGCAAATCTATATTTAAATATGCTTGTAACAAATTTGTTTCCCTTCGGAAAGAGGAAGGCTATGTTCATAGATCTTCACGCGACAGAAATTTCCTTTACAGTTACGCCTTAGGAAAAAATTCCAGAAAAACATGCCTTTAAGATGGTAATTCAAGTTATACTCAGTATGGGTTAACTGTCAATATTTCTGTCTGTGAATAATTTAATGATTACCCAGGATATTCGAGCGTTCGTCACTCTTGGAGACGTAGCGTAACAAAGCGCAGCAATCATAACGTTTAAACTATTCTTCTAAGAATTCATTGTTGTTGCTGCCTCTGCTGCTGGATATGCTGTTGGTACTATTGCTGTTCTTCATGACTCTAGTTTCGTGGCTTTTATGCTTTTAAGAATATTAAGAAAAAAGGATATCTCGCCGTTAAATAAGGAAACTTTCTTAAGCGACCACACCCCAAAAAGATAACGCGTGATCAATAAATCAGAAATACCACAAAATTATTAGTTTTGATGCTCAAGGACTTGGCATCATATGACCCCCTAAAACAGTCATGGGAAGTTGTTTATATATCGTAAGGTTATAAAAACACTTTATCACTAAAACACAGAGTATGAATATCAAATGTCAAACGTTTCAATAAAATGAAGTTCAAAAATTTTGAGCATCTAGTAAACTATTATAAGTAACAGTTTATATTCTCCTGTTCGTCGATGTCTTACAAGGGTATAACCAAGTAACATGGATAAACGACCACGTGCTGATCCATGAAAGACATAAAGGAGAAAACAATGAGTACCATTCCGTGTAGATCGGATTTTTCTAATAGATATCTTGAAAGATGAAAACCAAAGTTGTGCCGCAAAAATGAATACCTAGTAAGTGAATAATAATATGACCCGCTTGCGAAAAACATGAGAAAGTAATGATCAATCAGTTTTGGATTTCCTGTCTCAATAATGTGATGCCTGCATTAATAAAACCTTAGGTGAAAGATTTAGTAAAAAGCATCATCCTACTGTACATCAGTTGTTCACAACAAACATATCCTTCTCTTCGTTTGAATTAAGTCAAGTAAAGAAGTATAACAAAAAAGGAACGACTTTATATAAAAGAAAAATCTGATTAGTACTGAATTCCATTCTGTTTATTCTTTGATCAGCAGCACAAACCACTCCCTAAAACAAACTAAACCAGATGACTACGTGTGCCAGTGTACACAGGAGATTGCATCCGTGGACGTCGCAAGGAAACTATTTAATTAAAACAGCAATCAGATAACGTGTCGCTTTCATTTATAACACAAAATGCTGCTATGCGTTGTAGGAGGGCATTTTTGGACTTCATCACCATTGTAAGAAAAGATTTTAATCACTAAGTGAGACCAAACTTTCTATCCCTGATGTGGACTATTTAGGACTATTGACCTAATTTGAGCTCAGCAAAATTTAAAAAATTATTGTTATTATCTCACAGTTCTAATATTAGTACAACACGGTAGTCCGACAACACTTTAGGACGATAGCAAGTGAGATTGCGTGAAGTCATGTAGAGACCGCTCAGGCCAAAATGTTAAAAAGATCCAAGAGGTTGGCTTAGCTGTCTTCAGTCCCAACACCCGCTCCATGTAAGTTCCGTTCACCCGTTTTATGAAATTCCCGGCTGAAGTTCTCGAAAGCCGGCAGGTTTTCTGAAAGGGGCAGCATGTCGTCAAAAAGTCATGAAAATAGACATACTTTTATCCCAAGCATGATCGCAGTGATAAGAATGGCAAAAATATTTTCCTTGGTTTAACAGTAGCGAATTACTGAGCAAGCTTATATGGCGACGACATTGACAAAGTCGCTTAATTTTTGGTATTAGAACACAACCTCCCATCACTAAAGTTGTAATAAGCGATAGATATTGTTTTTCAACCTCTACTCTAATTGCTACTAGCCAATTAGTTATCGTTTAAATTACCGACAAATTTCAACCTTCTAAGTCAACATACTGTGTAGGATGGCTAAAGAATACTCGACGTCCTACAAGTCATTCATTCCTTTTGTTTTGAATGAAGAATTCAATCGAAACAACATGCACGTTAATGCTGAGTTCTCCTAAAGTCCATGAGTTCAACAGTTGTTAATCAACATCATTCAACAATTGATGCCAACAAGGCAACAAATGTTGAACCAGCCTCTCGATTTCATTAACATCGTTCAAGATCCATTATATTCTGGCAACAAATGATGATCAACAAAGGTTTAATCGTGTATCATATGGATTTAAAACTGTCGCACAGTAATAGGTCGACTTCAACAAATCGTCTCCTGTGAATTTCGTTGCAGTCAACGAAGCTAATTTTCTCAGGATAGTTAATAATACTTCAGAAACTACTGATAATATTGTGCAGACGATCTAACAGCTGAGAAGTCAACATCAGGAAAGTAGGTCTAAACTTGGGCATCGGAAATACCTGGTGAAAATGAACAGGAAATGGGTAAAGGCCATGAGCATCGTTTTATCGGTTTGTCGCCATCAATGTTGAACCGTATTAAACGGAATAAGCCTGCAAGTTTGTACTTCGTTCTTCATTTGTTGCCAACAAATGTTAATATAAAACATTGAGTTGTGTTGTGTTGTGCAAAGTGTCATGATGTTAAGCATGTCAATGAATTGTTTACACGGGAATGTGGCGAATAAGATTGTTAGTGCAACAAACGATGATGATCAGAATCGAACAGCAAGCTAAAGGCTTTTTTCTCAAAACCCGGTGAAGTGTGGAAATAATATCATCATATAGGCGAGGACGAATCTTGTTGACTTATCAAATCTTAATCGGTGCTGATATACGAAGAAGATTGCTAGATTAATTAAAGAGATTAAAAACAAGTTGAGAGTTTTTAGCTAAACTATCTGAGCATACTCCCCAAACCTTCAGTCAGACAGTCTCGAAAAGCTAAGACGAAGAGTTGTTTCTGAGGATATTATGGGATAAAAAACTCATGCGAAAGGGACAGAAACGCAAGAAAAGCAACCGAGATGTCGCCCATGTGTGAAGACCGTAAACAGTTGAGGAGAAACCCAAAGCTGAAAGGAGAAAGACGTTGCAACAGTTCGAATCAATTTCCACCACTTATATCAAATGGATCAATAAAGGAGAAAGACGAAGCACGTTCTATCTGTGAGTGGACTATCTGCTCCTTTAACCTATTTCCCGTTTCCAAGTTGGCCCACGTGTGCCCGACGAACGAATTCCTCGTAATTCGGTTTATATTAAGCTAGCGTTGTTCTGCAACAGTACATTAAGACCATAACAGAAAACTGAGTATGTTTTGGTAACACAAAGAATATCTATTGTAAAACTTCCCAATCATGATCGTACGTCTAGTTGATTAAAGATAAACTAAACCAACTTTGTCTTCACTCGAGAACTACTATCACCAGTAAGTCTTTAAATTAGGCTTGCCTGCGATGTATACCGTGTTTTTCGACGCTAATTCATTCATTGGGACCACTACTCACCATAGGAAAATAAATACCAGGCAGACTGTAAATCGTCCTTCCTTCATCTGTCTTGCGCAATTTTTCTATATGTAAATTAGCTTGAAAGTTAGTGCAAGGCAGAGCATAGGTAAAGTATTTTAAAACAAGCTGTTAAATGGGTGATAAAAATAATACTCGCCTTCTTATCTCACTAATTGCTTTTTCATCTGCTCCAATGCCCTATACAAACGTTCTGATCACATGTATATTGCCTATAAGAGCGTTTCCTACTAATCTGTTCCACATGTTTGAATCTCATATTCTTTCTTTCCGTTGAAAAACAAAAACCTTTTGCCGTAATCGTTTCCACATGATAAATTTACTTGAGGAAACCGACTGAAAATAAGTTTTCCTGTGTGATTTTACACGCATGAAACTAATCGAGGAATTAATTGTGCGGTTTTTCCTTATTAGCTCATTTCTGGTTATCACCATAAAGGCTTCAACAACCTCAGTTGTCAATAATCCTTTGCTTCCGAAACTAATACCGTGAAAGACAATGAGAATAAGGAGAAAGAGCCAGAATACTAACGAGCAGGAGTATTTATATTCGCAATGTTTCCTCAACAGTATTTACGCTTTTAGATTTTAACGTGCAATTTTCAGAAATTTATGATATATCAATCAAAATTTATTTTTACTGATACTCTGATCGATCGGTCAGTAGGCCTTTTGACTCCTCCAAAATACACGTCTATTCCACGGTCACTATTTTTTCAATTTGAACGAAGCGCATCTGCCGTCAATAAATTCATAGTAACAGAGAATTAACATGTTGGTGGTGTTAAAAATCCGACTTGCTAAAGACTAAACAGATTCCCAGAAAACTGTCGCTTAATGAGTTATAATTTCATCAAACCTTGGTGGTCGGACTGCAAATTTAAAAGGTACAAATATGGCAGAGCACGAAATGAGAAATTCCACCACGAAAGTAATCAAACCCATTCGTAATTAAAATATTCTAGTGTGATCCAAGCACTGTTTAACTACGATTATAAACCAATTTTGTGCGGTTCCGATCACTTATCTTTCGTTTCGTCATCAATCTGGATCGACAAAGTGCAAAGTGGCTCCATAAATCAGTACCTTAACTAGAGAATTTCTAGTGCGAGAAGGTGGGGAAACCTTGATGGGCCCTTAGTAATTTTCGGAAGCCAATGTTTAGATCACATTTGAAGCGTTGCTTCTCGGCTATTTAAATGCATCATCTAGTACATCTGTAATTATGAAAATGTGTTGCGGAGGTTTTCTTAGGGGCAAGACATTTGGACCCCCTAACAGTCATTCCGCCGTCACTAAAAATATAATACAAAAAAGGGTCTTTGTTAATCTATACCTTAAGTATCTGAAAGAGAGCAATTAGAAATGAAAAAATGGACACTCGCGTAAAAATACGCAAAGTTTTTGGTAAAACAACGCATGCACAGTTACAAAAAAAATTTCGAGTAAAATTCCTCATAGCCGAGTAAATTTGTGCAAAAAGTATCGTAGATTTTATTCAGACAAAAACTTTTTTCTGAGTAAAATCTACACAATTTGAGTAAAATCTACGTAATTTTTAGGCAAATTTACTCATCCATTGGTCAGTTTTACTCAACATTTTGCGTTACCGTGAGTGCATTTTTTTTACGCCGAATACATTTTGCTTAGTGCGAGGGACTCTAGTAAAACGATCGATTAATAATCGATTTTCTTCGCCTGGTTTTAGATCCTAGGCTACTTGGACCACCTGGAGAAATGTTTGATTTACTGTTTTGAAAATATTTGGCATTCCAACTGAGTTCTCAGCACAAAATAATACTAGACAACTAGATATGATTTTTTAATGTCATTCTTTATAAATATTTCCATATAGAGGGCTTTTTGTGTTGAAATAGAGCCGTTAACCTCTTCCCAACCTTTCTTGTGTACCTGTGCATTTGCATTCCACGGCAATGACTTGCAGTTTAATTTCAGATTTTTTCAGCGTTCATCTGTGGAAGCTTCAGTAACATAACCTTGACATTGTATTGGGCTTTATGAACTTATATAAGTAAAAGTTATGTACGGAATGTAAATAACAAAACAAAAGAGTTTTCTCAGGAATGATGCTATTCCGACAACCTTAGCACTCTGCTCTGAGTCTCTGGGGACACTTTGGGACGTTTAGATGCAGTCTGTATATTCAAGGAGAATGGAGTAAATAGTGAGATTCAGAAAGTTGGACTTTGACCATCGATCCTTTTAGGTATAGCATGCACCCATTTCGGTGCGGAGTATTTATGTGATGAAATGACAGACTTAGTGGCGAGTAAAATTCTATCGCAAGATCCCGAAAGGAGCGTGTAAACACACAAGCGTTTCAAGAATAGTGATGAAGATTTCAAACCGCACCAATTTCTTAAAGCTTTCGTACACCTCCATCCTTCATAGGCGCCTCGCGTTACGAAATATCTTGGGGGAATAAAGTTTTACGAATGTCTACCAAACCTTGTCGAAAATTTTGCAGATAATAAATCTGTACAATTATTTGAGTACAACACGTCGACCTCTGAATACAAGAGTTTTGAAATTCACGAATGTTAAAAGTATGTTTACCTAAGCTGTTTGGTATAAAACTTTAAAGATTTTAGCTGAGACTTCTTGGTACCGGTATACACGATTTAACAGATCTAGCACAACTTCAACTGTCGCGTGGTACATCGTAAAGCGACATACCTTTGGAGGTGAAGGAATGTAAACGTACCAGGTACACGTGGAGGTGGCAAACCGTACACCTACAATTGACTCTAGGGTTCTGCGCTCCAACCATTAAAAACATTTTAGTTATTGCGTTATCGTGCATTATTTTAAATTTTAATTGAGCAATGCAGCCTGAGGCAAGAGTCCCATATACTTGAATGCACGCATTAATAATCAGAGTAAACGATTTAATGTGTTTCCCATTGATCAATGCGATAATCTTCTGGAAAACATTTTCTTGTAAGTGATAAAATAGATCTTTTGAGCGATGATATTCCAATTCGAAAACAAAATGAAAAAGTGTCATATTAAAACTTGATACATTCATTAACAACAAGAAGTGGCAATTCGACTGTATTCCAGACTTGATAAAATCAAACGTAAACAAGAAATGGTAAAATCGGTAGAGGACCTTCCTTAACTTGAAAGAATTCGTATTTTACATACCTTATGGCCAACAGTAAACATCCAGTGCCATCTGAATCGCGGATTCATTTAATTTTGTTTAATAACGAACCATCGAGGGGACATAAGGGAAATATGCTGGTGTGAATGATAACCGTGGAACAGTACCAGTTAATGAATTCTTTACGATTACAAGGACTTGACAGCCATGTCAACAGACTAATTGACGCTGGAGGTTTAAATCAACCTACCTAGCCATTTTTCTTGATATCTAACGTATCTCGTTATTCTACTTTAGTTTTAGAGATGTTACTGCTGTCTAATATCTAAAATTATCTTACAGCCAACTGTGGAGCTCGACATATCGTCGTCCATCGCGGCAGGGACGTAGCCGGAATTTTGGTTATGTCAAGGTCACCAAACAAATATTATGGAATATACTAGGTGAATTGAGAAGAAGAGATATCAAATCACCTTCATTAGGTATGATGTGTAGGTCACGTTGACTGAACACATCAAGTGCAAACTCAAGCCAAACTGGGAATCTCCTGTTTACCCTAAAATAGGATGCTTGAACAGATTCTTAGGTCATGGGTATTGAAATTTTGATCCGCATGATGTAAAGTTAACTTTCGAAATATGAAGAGTCAGACATGACTAGGATTGCTATGACTACTCCTTTGCTTAAAAAGAGACCCTTTTTTCCTTTTCAGAATTTGTCAAATTATGCTCAGGCCCGGGGGTTGGCTACCCCGTTAGCCAGTGGCGTACTGGGGCCTCTCCTACAGGGGGGGAAATTTGCAAATTTTCCGACAAATAGATCTAGATATTTTAAGTGGGTGGTGGCCTTATTTTGAGAAGCATTTTTGCTTGATGTTTTTTTTCCCAAAATCATATAGTGATAATGCTAGTTTATTACGTTCTACTGTAGTTTTTCATTTTATCGTAGAATAAATAAGTGAAGTACTTACTATATGTTATAAAATATATTTATATACATAGATCTAATTCGTTGCATGCGAAAAACCAATAGAGTGCTCAATACCATGTGGCAGAGCTAAATTGCAGTCAGATATTGTTGCAATGGTGTGTGGGAGGCTTTATATATATATATCGGTAAAAAAGGGCGTATATCAGTATATATATATATATATATATATATATAACTACACGCTCACGCTCACTGCTCGCAGTTTGAGCACTCTGGCAATTGGCTTTGATGTCCCACATTTGTGAGGCATCAAAGGTGACT
>JBAHVQ010000127.1:1984611-2014488 GCA_036872915.1 Nanipora kamurai
GAATCCGTGAGTTAATCCCCCTCGAGGGCTCTCTGGTTAACTACTCGATGACCATTATACGTACATTTCACGCTGGAATTTAACTACTCGACAAAGTCGATACCAAATATCAGCTACTTACACTTAAGCTGTTGCATAGTTAAGCAGGAGATTAACTGGTATTCTGAAGTTTAGACTGATATTATTTACCGAAAATCTTGTCCACGGGATGGCCGAAAATTGTTTATTTTAGCTTGTAAATTTGTAATTTGTTGATAGAAAAGCTGAGACAGAAGTAATTGTGAATATAATGACCCATGTTGTAACTCACACAAAGGGATAAGTGGGGTATAAATATCAGAATCTCAATGTTTCATCATCTTTTACTCATCCTAAATAACTTCCCCGGGTATTGTAAACAAGAAGGGAGTTAATAGGAGCTTCATGAAAGGCAGTAGAATATAACATACCAAATTTTGTTTTTTACACAGTTATTAAGTTTTACATCTTCGTTTACCATTCTCGGTACTCTCTTGTGTGTTATCATTTCACATTCCTTCCCTCTCACTAGAGCTTGATGACGACTGAAAACTGTCGCTTTATAAGGAAATGTTATTCTTTATTCAATACCAATCTTGATTGTCATACCTACTCAACATACACCTTGGGTTTTAATATTTAGACCATTCTTAGACTAAGACCATGACTCATTGCCTAGCAACAAAAGTCCTTTTTCCTTTTTTCCCAGAGAAACTGACCTTTGGCGAGACCTGTGGACTATCAGGCGTCTAAGACCCGCCGCAAAAATCTGTTTGCCCTATATGTACTGGCTCAACTCGACCGGGTGGCGGCGGCACTACAGAAGATCATGGACTAGAAAATTCTGGACATGTTATTCAAATAACCTTCAAACTTGGATATCTAAAGTATAGAATCTGTAAGACTTGCTAGTAAGCACTTAGTCATTCTCTAGTCATCCCTAATTAATGCTTTGCTTACGTAAAGACCAATGTCCTATTTACTTCAACTCCATGACCGAAGTCGAGTCATTGGCACTCAAAGCCCAGACAATTAGTCAAAGAGGAAATGAAAAAGCACAGTAGTCATATTGAATATTGTGGTAAAATGACGGTAAATCACAGTCCAGATTTTCGTAGTTGATATTGAAGTAATAATAAATTAATAATATCTACGTGTACCTATATTATTTATGCTTACTCTGTGAATGGGAAGCGGCATTTTTACTTATGTCCCTACTGGCACTTTGGCACATTATGCTTCTACGTATCCGGCGCTGGTCGACCTGGTCTATGTGGTCTACGGACACAGGTTACAGTGAACTGTATGCTCACTTTTCAACGGAGTACTGGTGCTAGTGTTAAAATCAACCATTTGTATCGCTGAGTAAATATTCTTGACAGGTTCAATTTTATCAATCAATTTAATTCTATTCATACTGGTATGTTTTAATTTCACTTTGTTCAGTTGGAATTATGTTCCTGAAAATACCAAAAATAATTGAGAAATTATCACCAAGAACATTTTAAAGATCCCATGCATGACTTCGTTTACCGACAGCGCTGTCCCATAATCTACAATACATCGCATTTTATCTAATCTAACTACACACAGCTAGCCTTACCTGTATTATAAGTTCATAGTACACGCACAAATTTTCTGCTTCTCTTGTATCTTACCTTTACTGCATGTAATACATGTAGGAACATCCGTATGTTAGTTTATCAAAGAACACAAGTTATTCAATAGTGAAAATTCCATTGGCTATAATTTATCAACTAAGAATGCTCTCTTCTTGACTTGGTGGTTTCTCACTATTCTTATTTAAAAATGAAAATGAAATTCTATCTACTTGGGGCTGGGCTACCTAATATTCAGTCGATGAATTCTGCTTAATAAGGCCAAAACAGAATAAAAAGCTATTCCACATTCCATCGATACTTAAGTCCTAGCCGAAAGACCAAACTTTTATTCTGTGTAGCCGGAATTGACGCAAGATACTGCCTAAAATAAATTGATAGCGTTTTAAAAATAACATTTATAATGCAGTAAAGACAGCAGCCATATTCGCTGTCGTATGATGATTAGTTCAGTTTGGAATCAAGTTTCTGGAGAGTTCTATGGCTATGGAATTTTCGGGTCAAAAGATCAAAATCTTTACATTGCTTACTTGAAGAACCGAGAACACCAATCAACGTTTTCTTGTTGGGCTTATCTTCAATTGAAAACAAAATGTTCGATGAGAAATCTGACAATAACGTTCATTCCCACCTTCCAGATAGACAATGAGCATAAGTCAGTTCCAATTTTTTTTGCATAATTTTTTTAGTTATATTATAAACTGTCGCTGCAGTGGTCATCCCAGGTTTTCTTTGTACATGAGTGTTTCGATTCTATTGAGCTGTTCATGTGTCTCAGCAGTTGATACAAGGATGAAACAATAAAGTTTGCAGCAGGAAAACAGAGGTATCTTCGAAGAAAATACAACAATCAAAATGATTTTTCATGTTTACAAAAAAATTGATCACACGTTTTTACGGGAAGACGCGTGACTGTGAGTTGGCAACTGACAAATAATTAACATTTTTGTTCCCGCAATGCTTCTCATCCTCTTCATTACCCAAAGGGAAAAATTAACTTATCAACTTGCTATAAAATTGGTATGAGTTTATCACCTGAAATCACAAAATGACTAAAAAATAAGGGCAAGGGAAATTTTCCAAGCCCGAGGGATGATTAAGAAAAGTGGACTTATGCTATTTTTTCTCGGTTTTAGGAACCGTACGCTATCTGGTTCGTTTGGAAGACTAAACGAAGCTCTGTTGTTATTGATGCTGGACTCTTATTTTGCATATTTTACAAATATTTGCATTTGAAATATTTCACTGACACTTTTAAGAGAAGGCGCGTGAAATTCCTCAGTTAATTGTCCGTAAGCAATTGATAACACATCGTTTGCAAAAAAACAAATTGTTAATTTCCACGGAAAGCTTATACGTGACTCAAATCGAATGCAAGTCTTTTGGCGTCGACGCGTGGACTGATTAAAAAACTCTTTTGGAACATTTAGTAAAGAATTTTTGAACGTTGGCTGTTTGTGCCACGAAAAGAACGAGATTTACAGATTACGACCAATTTAAATAAACACTAGTAACAACGTTGAAAGGTGGAGTTGGAATGCTGCAATGACATTCCAGTTGCCTTAAATGGCTTAATCCAATTGTTAAGTGTCAGTCATTTTGAAACCAGCTGTGCCAAATATGGGGGTTGCATAAATTACCCTAATGTATTCATCGGAAAGAAGAAAACCGCTGTAGTGATAGGAACATGGCGAATTGCGAGGTGACTGTATGAACTTAGATACCTTTCAGACGTCGTAATGCGTCGTAATTATAAAAATGGAGAGGTTCCATTACCTGATGGATGGGAGAAAGCTGTTGATTCGGTTGGGAGGACGTATTTCATCGACCATTTAAACAAGAAGACTACATGGATTGATCCTCGCGACAGGTATTTTGTTGCGTTCCATTTGGAATGCGTAGAAGTCCAACGTAAACATATTCCCTGTTCCCTTCTTTCCTTTTAGCGTAGAGCTGTTAAGCTATGAAACATCGTGTAGAAGGTTGTTTGAATCCCTCTAGGAGTAAGCTCAGGGGTTTAATACGTTTTCAAAGTGCGAATGTGCTTGTGTTTATGCGGTAGATTTTATTAAACACGAAACCGTCGGCAGTCTCAATATCTAAAAGCAATTACAACGTATATTCTCATACCAGAGACCTTACGCCGATTTGTGGTTGAAACCTGGTATTTAAAAATGGTCAATTTTCTTACTTCTGTTCGTTTGTTACCGGGAGTTCTTAATTTTTACTGCTAAAGTCGAAATGAACTGAATATAGCTCACAGGAAGTTCCAACCATAGTTATAAATGTACTTTACAGCAGGAATCTTAGGAATTGTAGGGGCTCCATGTAGGATGTTTGTTCCTGGATTTATACCAGCGAGAATCAACTGCTTAACTTGTTATTAGGAATTACTCGCGAACGATTGATTATCAGATCGGGAAGTGTTTCAACGGCATACATATTTCTAATTCTTTAATTGTATCCTGTCTATTATTTTATCGGTATGTCTTAAAACGATAATATGAACCAATAAACACACTTCTTTTTTCTTGTTCGAATCTTGGTATTTTGAGAGAAAACCCTACTTACGCAAACGTTTTTATTGCGAGGGAATCAATAATAATTTTCGTATTACTCAGTGTTTGTTTCGGTATCGGCTACCGAAGTCTTACCTTTTAAATTACAACTACATTTCATTCGCAGCACCTTCTTCGCCTTGAAGAATGCGTTAGGACATTGTCATTGAGTTTAAAAGTGATATGCCCTAACAAGAACATTTTTATTATTATCATGTCAGGTTGTTGGTAACAGAGACCTTAAACAAAACTTCCCTTTAACTTGTGTATTTTTAAATTATTTACGATGTATACAGTAGCGTAAACCTGAATTTTGCAGTGTTGTTTAAGACTCTACAATTAGTATTTGTGGGAGAATGCCAAGATATTTACTTATGGTTCCTTGCAGTCCTTAAAGTCCGGGATCTGACACTCTCATTGTCTATGTTTATTGTAATTCCACTTTTATATTTAACTAAATAGTTGGTATATAGTTTTGTCATGTATATGCTATAAGTATTAGAACGTTTAGCAAATCGCTGTTTAGTAAGATGTTGGGAGCTCATCTGCATTATTGTTTACAAAGACAATGTCGAGTTCCATTCTAAATTTCACTTTAGAATGTTTTGTGTAATGGTTATTTCTTACGTTTTTATGATCACATGGAATCTTGTTGTTCATGTGTGTATCATTTACCTGTTTTGAACTTACAATGGAGTTTCTTCTTTTGTGCCTTCATGGCCTAGTTGATCTTGCAGTATTTTTATTTGCCATATGGCTTACTCAATAAAAAAGGGACATGCACAGTTAATCTTAGTATGATTGATGTATGGTATATAATACCTGTATGACTTTTATGCTGTTTATTTTACATGTATATAAAAAACAGTAAAAGAACTTAACTAATTTTATTATAGAATGCCTGGTCATAAGCCAGACAGAACCTTTTCATTTTCTGTAAAAGTAACTTTTGATAACTGGGTTTTTTTTGCTTAAGGTTAACCAAGCCAATGACATTTGCAGACTGTGTTGCAGATGGTAAGAACTTCTTCATGTACATCTTTTATTAACATCATGAATAATTTTAAATCCAAAATAGACACCAGTTGCTTCTCAGCAGGTTCCCTCAATTAGAATAACCCACACATGGCTTTTATTACCTATAATTACCCCAAAGACTCTAAAAATATATTTAAAACATTTAAGAGCTAGTTTTTGTTCTTAAAAATTTTCTGTATATTGTAATTTATGATCAGATATACTGTAAGTAAGTAGATTTTAATAAGAAAAAGTAATAACCAGTCTCCTCCTAGCTATTTTGCTTCAAGTGCCATTGAAGATAACCTGTTTTTTCTCCATACAGTAATTGTGTTATGCTGTAAATCTGAACAGTAACATTTATCTAGGCAGAATTTTTGTTTCTGCTTTTTTTGAACTGATACTTATTTGATTTAAAATCATTCAGTTTCTTGGTTATTTATTAATATTTGGCTCATTTGATGCTGTTTTTGTGGCCTGGATTCATAAACATATTTATAAAAGTTGAAGTTTTGTTTATATTTGTGTTAAGAATTTACTGAAGAGTATTTGGGTCAGTTTCACTAAACTCAGGTGCAAAATCTTTAGCTCAACATAAGAGCACAGCCTATAACATCTACTGTATGTGACTGAAACAAACTGCCAAGACAGTCAGTTTTGTTCAGTTGTTCTTTTATCCCATCTATGAAAGTGGTTTGTAAGGAACAACTTTGCTTTGTGTCAAGTGAGCTACCTGTGCATTTAATATGCAGTATTTTCTTTTAGATGTGAATCATTTCATTATAGGTAGTTAATTTACCAGAATTTTATGTTCACCTAGATTACAATCAATTTTTACTTCATTTAGCATTAAAGAAGTAAATATTCTGCTTATCTTTGTGCTCATTAGTTTTATAAATATATAAATGCCACTATTTTCTAAATAAAATATGCATTAAATGTGTATTATGATTCACAAGCTGTTATCACTGCATTATTGAAGTGTAAATAAAATGTACAGTATATATCAGACTGCCAACTGTTGGAACACATAGTTATATTAGATTAAGACATCTACAATTGCAGCATATTGGATTACTGGTATCTAATTCCTTGAGGAATTTAAGCAGACATGTGAACTTGTAGTCTTTTCCTAATGAACATTCCTACAAATGTTCATGTGTTAAAATAGACTCCACTACAAACAGTTAAACTTTTAGATTTTATAGTAATCTACTGCTGTGACAACGATTGTTCTGATGTTCTTAACTGATAATCTTGAAACTTGTTGCAAAGAAACACCAATCCACGAATCCAACTGTGACAATGTAATCCCTGTTATAGAATTACCATATGGATGGGAAGAAATTAAAGACCCTCATCTTGGAAGAAGTATATATATTGATCATAACACTGGTATGTGTCTGGTCTATTTTTCCTTGAAGTGTAAGAAAAGGATTTTGAACTAGACTAGTTTCTCTTTGGTAGTGTTGTATGTATTTAATCATATTACTTAACATCCAAGAAGTAAATAAGTATAGTGGCAAATCAAACCTAACTACCGGAACATGTAGCTTTTTTGAGAGAATTATTTGTGATATAACCTCAAGTACTCTAATGCAAACCTCCAGTTTCTTTCTAATTTAACACCTAAATAGTCAGGTTTACTGGAGGCCAAAATTCCAGGCATGATGTATATTGAGAAGATTAAAATTCCACATGTTTAATCTGTCATTGGTCAACAGGTCTAAATTTCACAAGCATACCTTAACCAAATTGTGCAAGTTTGTGACTTTTCCCTTCGTAATTGTAACAAATGTCTATTTCAAGTTTGAAAACAAGGTGGTACAACTTTACAAAATACTTATAGGTTTGTTGTTAAAGTGATTTTTAGCCTTATTGTGTTATTTATAAATTATACCGAAATGATGCAGCATATACCAAACAAATTTATGGTATAGCTGATGTTTGGTGGAAATGTTCTCCATACCTTAAAAAGTACCATGACCTTCAACAGGATCAGGGTTAAATCATAGTTGCCTCACATGAAAGATAATTATAATGAATCTGTGTTCTTCTACTGTATGTATATATGTTTTTATAATTCAGCAAATGGTTGAGTATCAGTAATGTTATATAGATATAGTTTAATATACTGTATTGTGTGATGGTGCCAGTTTAATATTTATATATATATATATATATATATATATATATATATATATATGTTATATATGACAAGTGTGGCAAGCTCAGCTTGCCATACAAAACAAATTTGTAGTAAATCTTTATGTAGTAACCCAAGCTTACCTTGTCTGGCTAATATATATATATACAAGGTGTATATTTATAAAATTTCTAATATGTACCAAAATTTCTCATCAGTTAGAACATCTAATAAAAATATATATCAGCTCTACAACCCTGTATTGAGTACTCTATATTTCTCAAGATCAACAGAACACTACAGCTACATATATATATGTATATATAAACATCAAAGAATAAAACTTTATGAAAGCTTGGTAAGATGTTTCAGGGACCAGTGGGTCTGACATTTTGGTTTACTGAAATGTCTTACTGAGCTTTAAGAAACTTTTATTCTTTTATGTGCTTCATCATTTTAGATCCAATAAAATACAATCTACAAATGACTTCTAAAATGAATCCCTTTATACACTACCTAATTGACAAAGAAATTTTGGTAATGTTTTCTGAGCTGCAATAATTTGACAAGAAAAGTGAACAAAATCTGCCTTAGATATATAGATCCGTTATGGTTATGATTTTCTATTTTCCACATAAATTATTGGTGAATTTTAGAACTATTTTAGAATTTTAGGAAGCCATAAGTGTATGTCAGTACCAAGCATGGTATAAGAAGAGTCAAATGGTTATTTTCTTCAGTTGCCTGAAGATCACACCTTGCATGAAACTCCAAGTAGCAACAAACAACTTCGAACTGGCCTTCGTTTATTTATACCATATATACATATCTATATATATGCATATATATATATGTTTTTATTTATACTGTATGTAAATAATTATGTATTAATACATGTAATTATATCTCATGTACAGAATGTGTTTGTATGATTAAGTTTCGTTTTTGCCTTAGAAAATACACAGATGGAAGATCCAAGGAAACAGTGGCGTAAAGAGCAAGAAAAAATGTTAAAGGAGTATTTGATGATATCACAAAATAATCTGCAGGTCAGAAGACTTTATTTGTGTTTTTGTTATTATTAAACAATCTGAACCACTTACATCCAGAATAATCCAGAACAAAAGATAAAATATAATTTAAAGGCTAAGAATGATTTTCTGTATGTTTCAAAAATTTTGAGGCCAGGTCAAGTCCTTCCTATTCAAAGGGCACTACAGTACCTTCAAAATCTGTTGCCAAACCAATACTGATACTTAAACTGATGGAAATTGCTCCAGCCTCAGTTTTGGGTATTTAATGTTAAAGTCGAAACCTTTATATCACCATGCTTTGCATGGATTGCTGTTCATGTTGTTTATGTTGTAATTCTTGTTTTTGTAGTTGTTCTTGTTCTTTCATCATACAGCCAGCTTTGAGGAAAAAATCTGCTGTGCAGGCATTTATTTAAAGATGTATGGCTATTTTTACTAGGCAAAGCAAGATGTCTTAAGTATGAAACAGAAAAGGCTTCGTTTGGCAGAAGACGAGGTACAGATATACATTTTCAACTGAGATGATTTGTACTATATGTTAAATTCAAGTAATAAGTTGGCAGCTGTTATGCAATTTATATTGAATTAACCTTGCACTTGCTTTTTCTAATATAGTACTGCTTTCTGATGTCTAAACTAGCCGTTGCTCACCATGGGGAAAAGGCTGCTGTAGATAAGCATTCTGCTACTTCAAATGTTGTTTCTCAAAAGCCTCTGCACAGCATTACTGGCATGGATATTAGTGATGTAGCTAAGGAAGATGATTGTAACCCGGATGAGCTGAATCAACAAATAGCAAACTCAAGAACAAGGGTATGTCGTAAAGCGTTATTCACACCAGCACTGTAAATTATGACTGAGAATATACTCATTTCTCACTTTGTGCGTCTATTTCTGTTGTTTGACCAAGGTGGCCAAGTTGAAACAAGATATAGCGAAGGTTAATGAAGAAATTTTGTATCAGCAATCTGGTGTAAAGACATTGGAAATGTTTGACGAAAAACTTCGGAAAGACGAAAATAACTCTGGTCCACATGTTAAAATTGGTCATGTAACAGAACTAAAGAATCTTGAGCAAAGCTTAAACAGTGAGGAAAAACAACGTCAAAAACTTATTCAAGATCTTATTATGTTGAAAAAGAACTTTACTTTTCCATCAGGCAGCGAGGAATCTGGTTCCGAAAAGGTTTGTAAGACTCTGCATGTGAATGGTTACATAACTACAATATTTTCTCATAATCATGAATCTAGAACCTGGCCAGATTGCTACTGAGTTTTGTTGGTACAAGACACAAGTCAACTATTTATTGGCAAATTATTTATGATATGCAGTTATGTGAAATATGAAATAAAGGAATCTTTAGCGGTGTTTGTTTTTAGTAAAAGAGTGGTTTGTCTCTTAATCACAGTTGATAGTATTTGAAACATTTTTTTAACTTTTTGACTTCGTGCAAACGTATCAGTTTCCTATTTGGGTACGTGAATTATTTTTCTGGTTTATTTATTTCAGGGAAGTTTGTCAAAGCTGAGCAGCGAATGCGGTGGTTCAGAGTTATCCTTATCTCTTTCGTGTTCCGATCTAAATCGCCGGCAGCTGGAGGTAGAGTATGAGCAAGCATTAGCAAAAATTGGACAACTAGAGAATGAACTCAACAGCATTGAACAAAAATTAATGACTGCAAATACGCACGATTGTGTCCTCTTAATCCAGGAACGAGAAGCGCTTCTTCTGCAATTGGAAAGATCAACGAGATTTGAAACAGATAGACAGAAAAAGGTACAGTTATTAAGTGAGATTTATAAAACAAAGCATATACCGAATATAATCGTCTTGTAAAACTCAAGTATTCGGGATATGTTTTTTTCATACTTTTTCAAACTATCGGCTGACCATGGTTTTTAAGTGAGATTTATTAAGTGAGATTAATCTCACTGATTAGATTTGTATAATGTTGCTGCTTTGAAATAAGATTTTGAAATCATAGCTCGAAATCCCTGTTAAGAAATCGATTTTTATCCAGTTTAACAAGTCCTTAATGAAATTTCCGTTTTAGAGTCGGAATTAATATTGTTTTGGCGCAAGTGCTTAGCAATACAATTTATTTAATTGTGCCACTTACCGTTCAAAATTTCCTTGTTATTCATTTAACCGCTGGCGGTGAGCGCGTTCGTGAAACAAGTTTAATTCTTATGAATTTGATATAAAATTACTTTAGACGGCGTATGACAATGAAAATTGGATGGATAAGCATGAAGGCCCAGTGGTATTTTTGTCGAAGTATGTGTAATGTAAGGAGCTGTTTAAAACCGTTTTTCGAGATGATTAAGAAAACATTTCAACCCTTCGGCCAAAGTATGGATGACCACTGGCGTCCACAGCGGGGACGTGGGTGGCCACATGCGATCAACTAAACCTTTCTGCTTAGAATTGTGATTAACATGCAACGCTGTTGCCTTTACAGTTTTATTGTTCGGTCTCACCATTTGAGTTTTTCCAGGGGAAAAACAAAAACCAGGCCTACTCCCTCGGCCGTTTGCACTCTGACTGTTTATCACACAGTTGAACCACTAGGCACTCCCCATAGCAAACCAGCGCATGCAAGCTTGCTTGGCGAAATATCTACATTCTGTTCATGCCCTGGGTGTGAGGATGTCGTAAATTTATGAAACACTGTGCAGATAAGTTTACAGGCAGATAAGCATTTTGGTTGTACTCCTGAAGGTAATCTGAAGTGCTGTAATGTTTGCCCGAAACCTCAACAATGCTTTGACACGGAGGACTTTTGCTCAAAACTATCGCATTTTCTTGCGTTAGAGTTTCCCTAAAAGGTTAAACAGTTCCCTACGTCTTGAAATGGAGAAACGTCTTCCCGTGGGGAGAAGGGTAAGAGATCTCATGACATCTTCCTATCTAAGCACTCACAATGACGAAGACCACTGGTCAGTTGTCTTTGTCATGTTTGCTAATAAAGTCAGTGAGCTGAACTAAATTATTCGACGTTTTTTGAATGCTTCTACGTGAGTTTATAAGCAAAGGAATGACAATTTAGCTGATAAAAATTTAATAAGTATAACATTGCTTGGTGGGAGGCGCAGGAACGAAATTTAAGCTGGGAGATACAGGCTTTCAAGGGCGCTTTGCATACGTTGAGGGTGCCTTGAAGGAGATGCCTTTTTACCTGTGTACAAAGCAAAGATTCCGCTACAAAATGGCATATTTAAAATAAGTTGTGGGACACTTGTCGCTAATATCCTCGATTCCTGCACCCCCAATTGGTTGTGATCTCTGTATTCTGGTAGAAAATAAGTGAATTCATTTAAAGTAATGGCTAAAGTAATGGCTCATCAATTTCAGATGTATCTGGAAGTGGAAATGAAGAAGGTCGAAGAGGAGCTGAAATTGGCAAGACTGAATTATGAAGCCGTTATCACCGAGAGATATAGGTTGGAGGATAAAAAAAATTCTTTAGTTAAGCTTTTGGCAGAGACCACGCAAAGGAGTAATTTCTTGGCTGCTCATTTACGAAAGTAAGTTGAACGATATAGTAAGTGAACTGAGCTTTAAAAGATTGGCCAATTTTCGAAGTTTTGTTCCCAACTTCTAATTCATGTTCATCCTCTTTTCCACTTTTTTCTCTTTTTTTCTATAATTATTTTTTTCCTTTTCTCCTTCTTTATTATTTTTCCTCTTCTTCCTTTTTCTCTTATATTCTTTGTCTTCGTCATTTTTTCGTTTACTCCTTTTTACGCTTTTTTGCTGCTATTGTTTTTGTTATTATTGTTCATCATTTTCTTTTCCTTCTTCTTTTTTCTTCTTTTTTTCTTCCTCCTTTTTCTTCTTCTTTTTCTTTATCCTTTATAATTCAATAAGGCTAGTCAGCTATATTGACATGTATTAATTTATAATATAAACTGATCTTAGAACATTCGCTATTAACATGGCCAAAAATATTGCAATATATTATACTAATGGCTCTCCAATCTGGGGGCAATAATGGTTTTCACTCACTCACTCTCTTACTTATTGTTTTAGTCTCTCTGGCAGCGGTCATTCGTTGTCGTCATGTAACAGCTCTAGTCGTGGATCACTCTCAGCCCAGAGTAGAGAATCTTTGTCGTCGAGCATTGGGTCAATGTCTTCTGTGAATCAGGTAGAAAATCGTGGACTTACTGCAAAAGCACCGAATTTACGGGAGTTGCACCAGCGAGTCACGGACATGCTTCAGGAGATTTCTTCTTCGTCTCAGTCATCACAAACTACGGCAAATGTGAGAAATATTGGCGTTTGTAGTTCCCAAATCTCTTCGTCCTCAAGGGATTCCCTCTCGATGTCATCGTTATCTCCGCCCACATCACCAGGATCTTACAATCCCTCTCCTCGAAGTTCTGATGCATCTATAAACAATTCAAAAACACTTGCCGACGTAACGTCGTACCTGGACAATACCATGACTGATCGAAGCTCTCTAAACCCAGAAGGACTAACGTTACCATTGAATCGTTTTCGTCTCGGAAACGAAACTGTTACTGCTTTATCTCCGATTAGTGAAGGAATACCGTCTAAAAGTTCTCTTACTTGTAACTTCAGTAGAGGTGTGTCAGCGGCTGTTTCGGACGAGAGTGTTGCTGCCGACAGCGGAGTCTTCGTCTCTTCCATGGAAAACCTAAGGCGTCAAAATAGCATGAGGTCCACAGGGCAATGTAGTGATGAAGATGGAATTGAAACACCGCAAATTAAGATTGGTTTAGGGTACGTGGAAGAAAAAGAGCAGCTATTAGTGTGTATAGATGAAGCATACAACCTCCGAGTTCTCGGTATCACCGAAAGATGTGGAGTAAGAGTACGAGTTGGTGTGTTGCCATCTACGAGCACAGACCATGTTTATACAACTGAAATTTGTAAAGACTTAATACGAACTGTGTTTAGTGAACAGTTCTTTGTTCACATACCAAAGGTACGTATGAAGTAGTGTTCATTATGTGAATATGATTTAATCTTATTAAGAGCACCTTCGCAAGAGAAAAGTCTCGTTAAAAATTGACAAGAGTGCAAGTTTCAAATGAGTTTCCTGCATATCGTCTAAGTTTGTGCTGTTTTTCTATTCTTTTCCTTTCTTTATTAGACAGTGCTATCCAGCAGCACACTTCAAATCAATATCTGGACTGTTGACGACAAAAGCAACGAGTCGATGTTGGTGCGTAACGAAAAAATCTCACAATTTAATCCCAGTAGTTGGGATTAAATTGTGAAGTGTTGCAGCAAACCCCTAGTGCAGCTAACTATTTTTTCTGAATTTTTGCCCATGTTTGAAAATGATTTTAATTTTATCTTCGACTTTTTTATTTATTTCTTCTAGGGAGGATCACAGATTAGTCTAACCGACTTTAATATTCACTCACCAGTGACATTTAAATTGTTTAATCTTTTAAGCGCTGTTGTGAGTATTTCTTCGTATTTTCTTTGACTGTTTATATAGATTCAGAACTAAATAATTTTGGAATATTTTTATACGTCTTTAAGAACTGTCTCTGTGTTTTCTGCATCGATAATTTTTAAAACACATGTTTATAACTGTATATCCATACCTTTTCCAGTTTTTTTCGGCAGCAATGGCTAAATATCACCTGAAAGAAGCCACAACGAATGATGGTATTACCAACAAAAGAATGCAGTCAAGGCCCAAATCATGGGTACGTAATGAAAGTCATTTGGATGCCATCTTAAGATTAATTTCAATATAGATACAATGACAAGACAGGCGGCAAGTAAATGAATAGCAAAAGATTACAGTAAAAATAACTGGTAATGTTGGAGTTACACAGTTAATGAACTCGGTGTAAGAAATAGTTTTGAACGGATTATGCACGAGTTTGCTTTATCTATTTGATGGAAAGCATCTCTTACAATAAGTCATCAAAGATTTTGTGGCACTTTAATTTCAGAGCCGCGATGGGTTTTTCTTCCACATGTTCTCAGTGGCGAATCAGTGAAGTTCCTGAATGTGACGGTATACTCCGCTGTCGCATTCTACCACAATCATCTGTTATTAATGTTTCGACTATCGTTAGAACTTACTGGCGATGTCAAGGAAACGAACGACTACTGGCGTTGGAAATACAGGTCGTTGATAAGAGACATGTATCCAAATCATTTGCAACGACTGTGGAAGTTAATTGTTACTCGGTAGTCGTAAATCATTATCCAAAAAGTAGATTACTAATCCACTTATTATCTGCTTTATTCTAGGGTGGAGATATTTTGAACGCTGCAATCTCTGGAGGAAAAATGTTTTGTGAAGGTTCACTGAGTCAAGAGGATGGTCTGGACAAACCTTGTCATATGACTTCCCAAAATTTCAGTGGCATGTGCAAAAATTTGAAACAGCAGTCGCGAATGCGAAGTAATGATTCCCTGAATAGCATGCAAAGTCAGGAAAGTGGCGTGGAGAAGGACTCTAGATCTAACAGTCCTAAGTGCTTATTGGAGAAAATGTCTCAGGCGATAGCAAGAAGGAAGAATTCTGATCCTAAAGCTGAAGTAGATTCCTTGAAGGTAAGCAAGTGTTTGGTAACCTAAAAATAGTTTTGTTAAAAACGTCCTTAGCTCTATCTGTGCCGCGGGGGACTCTTGTTATTTTACTCTGGCTAAAGCCACACGACATAACAAAACATATATTTTTAAAAAGGTTTTCGCCAAACATGCTTGAATGTTCAGCCGTTGTTTCGAGTTTAACTGTACAAGATTAAAAAGCGTTGTAATGGTAGTTTGGTTCAAACAAGTGCTTAGCTGGCTGACTTCCAAGCTTTAAATTGAAAGAAGTCTCATAATCTGGTTTATGAAAACATGTTTGCAGCATATTTTAAGCTTTGAGTTAAAATCAGAGTGCTGCGTGCCCAGTGTTGAATAATGTGGATAAAGCACAGAGGATTAGGAAACTACCGGAACGTTGAAATTCGGAAACCGACGTTTCGAGCGAAGGTCCTTTGTCCGATTGAAAGACAACTGTTCTTCGTTTGAAACTGCAGTTTCATTATGTAAAAAGTTTCGGCAGTTTCCTGACTCTTTTGACGTTAATTTAGGTTTTTTTGTGAATGGGTATAAGATGAATCGGATAAGGTCGAACGAATTTTTGACTAGAGATTTCGAAATTTGGGTGTAAAAATCGTTCAATGTCGTTGAACTTCTAGGGTTTTTAATCACAATATTTCACATAACTGAAATTTTAGCAATATTTAATTAAATATTTAATTAAATATTTAGTCACTTTGTCATTTACTGGATTTTTACTAGTAAGTTTTTTTTCCTAACTAGTGTGAAGAAGGACCGATTCCCTGGAACCCGACCATGACAGAATTTCAAAGACGTCAAATTACCGTAAGTCGCAGTAATTCGGATTGCACTGCTAAGCGTATGGCAACGTCTTCGACGAATCATTTCATCCGCCAATCTATGGAGAGAGCGAGTTTCAAGAGGAAACCGGTAAGTCGTAACTTCAAATGTCTCAGATCAAGTCTCCAGTATTCGTTCACACTGATTGACTCGTATCGTTAAAGATGTATTTTCCGCCAGTAAGGTCATCGAAGGGCTTTTCCGTTTTGGCAGCCTCAAGTTTTTTGTTCATATGTCATATCACATTTTTTACTTCTTGTTTTTGAAACCATTAGCGTCCTGTCTCATGGCAACCACCGCCATCATGGATTCAGCCAAGTTCTGTTGCAGGCCAACAAATAGGGATGACGCAAGGAAGTGATTATCTTTATGGGAGCAGAACGTCGTTGGATATTGAACTGGAGTTGGAAGCTTCCAAAGCAAAGCAGGTAAAAACTCTGCTTGTATTTACTATGGAGTCTTGAAATGTTCTTTTGACTTTATGTTGAAAACTGACGATCACGCATTATATAACACATTATCAGAAAATAGCCAATGACAATATTAACACTCATAGAAACTTTATTTTATAAAGATGCCGTAATTCAATCTACCGAATTTTCCTACAAATCGTTTTCATAAACTCCTTTTTTTATGTGGAAGTGAGGAACCTAATGCCCATGGATAACAAATTTTAATTTGAGTTTTGTTCTGTTTTTATAAATTTTGCATCTCGAACATAAGTTAATTCAGTCATATGTCAGCAAGGCTGTGTATTTAGATTTAATAAAAATCAAATCCGTTCGCAGCAAAGCTGAATTACGGAAAATTTTCAATTGAATAAGATTAAAATATACTATGTATAGTTTGTGGAACACCACGTTTTATTTTAATGTTTTTTAGCATTAAAATAAAACGTGGTGTTCCACAAACTATACATAGTATATCAATTATCACCATGCAAAACTTGAGGATTAAAGATTAAAAAAAAAAGATTAAAGATTAAAATAGATAGGTATTTTAAAAGTAATACTAAAGGATATTTATATTACATCATATGAAGGAAATAGAAAACTTAGGTTAGAATCTAATTTCAAGAGAGAGTATTGAACTACGAATAAAAACAAACAGCAGTTCTACATCGAATTAAACACGCGGACAGTAGCTGGAATGATACTGTTCGTAAAACGGTTGGTTCTACACTTAGGTGCTAGAAAGGACGCAGGTGCTCTCAAGTTATATGATATTGGCTTCCTCTGAGGTACCAAAACATTTAGCTTATGGGAGGGGGATGTTATACTAGAGAAAAATCGTTTGCAAAGATCTGAACGACGTTCATTGAGTGTCGGAAGTTTGACGGTCATCAAGGATTGGCTGTATCCAATTCCTGAGAAAATGATTGTTAGTGCTCTCTTTTGAACATTCTCTATTTGGTTATTCAAATGCTGTGGTATATTAAAATGCCACACCTCGCACGCGTATTCAAGGATGCGTCGTATACATGTGCGGTATACCGAAAGTAGGGCGTCGCAAGGTAAGGCACTTCTCTTAAGAAGACGAAGAGCGTACAAGTGCTTTACAGCTTTCTTTCATATATAATCTACGTGAGCGTGCCATTTGAGATCACAAGAGATCACGACGCCTACTAGTTTGGTTTCCGAGACAATGTCGATTTCTTGATTGTTAATAAGAACGGGAGGAAGAGAAGGCCTGGATGAAAAGCAGACTCGCATTTCCTTGGTCTTGGAAGGATTCAGTCTCATGTCATTAACCTCAGCGCACGTAGAGACCATTGACGGTAAGCGAGAGGACGAGTTTATCAAAAGAACTTCCCATAACGTAGTATCATCTACGTATTTAACACCATCATCAGACACTTTCAGATCATTGGTCACAATTAAAAACAGCAGAGGACCGAGCTTCGTTCCTTGAGGGACTCTTGCATTGATACACTTTCATTTAGAAAAAATAAGGACCAACCGGGTTCTTTGTTTACGACCAATTAAAAAATTTGCGATCCAGTTGATGAGAACGGGATGGACATTCATGGCTATCAGTTTGTTTAACAATACGTTGTCTATGCGATCGAATGCCTTAGAGAAATCGAGCAGACAGATTCTTATAACAGACCCAAGTTTCTCAGACGCCTCATACCACTTGTGCAGAAGATATATAAGCGCCATATTAGCACCAGAACCTTTTTGGGATCCAAACTGAAGCGGGTCAATCTTGTTGGCAACAGACTGTCGGAGCCATTTACACGGAAATGACTCGAGGATCTTACTGATGATTGACGTTAGAGAAATTGGTCTAAAGTCTGTATCCATGTATAGTGCTGGTAAACATTTCTGGATTGGCGTCACATTTGCTGATTTCTACAGCGACGGAATATGTCTTTCACTGACTGATGCATTGAAAATGGAGCACAAGGGGCGGCATAAAACTGAGGCATTTTCACGAAGAAGCCATCCTGAAATCTCATCAGGGCCAAAAGAAGAATGACGCTTGGAACAAACCAAAGCCTTTTCGACCTCATCTACAGAGCTATACAAATCCAACGGGAATTCATGTACTGGTAAAGGTGATCATTCCAAAGGGGAAAAGGGGATCCCACGGCAATGAAGTCGTCATTGAATAGGTTGGTAAGAGCTTGGTCAGAATACCTGTTGACTGTCTCTCATATATCAAGGAGGTGACATTGTTCGTGGACGAAAGGCCGGCCATGCGCTTTACCGCTGATCGCCACTTCCGAGGATTAGAGTTTTGGACCTCAGTGATATTTTTGGTTATAAGAACGGACTTTTTTGCAAAGGGCATTAACTTTATTCCGATAGAACCTGAACATTGTGGTGTTTTCAGCTGACCAAGCTGTCTGTCGTTTGGTGATCAAGGTTTTGATTCGTGGAGTAATGCGATAGAGCGGAGACCAATTTACTTTGGAGATTTGCTCACTAAAAACTCGACGATTGGCGGGGCAGGTGTCTCTCATTAGACGGATAGATCTTGATCCAGAATACTGGTTAGACTTGAGCGGCTTGAAGACGATGGAATTGTGATCTGAAAGACCGCTTGGTGCAACCACTTTAATGAGCTATTTTGTAGGTTATTTTTTATATAAATAGTAAATCGATCAGCTTGTACAAAATGGCCTTCACAAGGGCAGTCCAATATCTACTAACACGTTAATAAAAGGGAAAAATTAAAAGTTTGAGTTGGACAATATGCTCATGTTTTAATATCATCCCAAATAATAAAGTCACTTGTTAATATATGTCATCCAGAAATATTTACTAAAGGGGAAACCTGAGTTCTATTTACTATTACAGTTAGGTTTGTGTAGCACAACAAACTATATTTCGAATCAACTATGTGCTTCTTTTGCCATTATTTATAATGCAAATTCTTTGTCTTATAAAATAAAGCAGATGAAGATCGTTTGAGATCAGGTTGCATTCCCGAGGGTAGTAAACTAACCGAGGATTACGGAAGATTAGGAGTAATATTTTGGAGTGAAAATTGCGAGAGAAGTTCATTATAGATCACATAAATATAATTTGGTAATAAAAATTTTGAACGACGTTAAACGCGACATTTTAAGCTAGTGTTTTAATCGATCCTTGTGTTTTTAGATTCAGCTTGGCAAGGAAAATGCTCGTTTACAGGAAATGAAAAGAATAATGGAAGAAGCTCGGTCGAACGGCTCATCCGAATTACCTGCTTGGCTTGTCGAAAACCGCGATTTTAGAAGATTTTTGAAAGAAGCTGAGAAAGTAAGTCATAAGTGCAACGTTGAACGCGATGTCAATAAATTTTACCGCAGTCGTTCTTTGTTCTGCTTTGTAGATAAATCGATTGTGTTTTTGAATCGAGGGGAAGCAGCCCACTAATATTTTGAATGCTTCTTTCATTTGTCGTTCAGGCATCGTTCCAACCTAAAGGAGTAATCGCTTCTGGTGACTGTCAACCAGCTTCTTCAAAATCTAATTCACGAAGAGGTTCAAAACAGGAAGACATTAAATTATTTAAGTGAGTTACTTCCTATGAATTCAATTATTTCGTCTTAAACTCAGCAATCTTAACTAAAGTTGTTTTTTTTATCTGGTATTCAAATATCTGTACTGCGCATATCTTAAAATAAATAAATGCTAAAGGCGAGTTTTCGTCATGCTGTAAATAAACCGCCAAAAACTAAGAAGCACAACGACCGAAAGAACAGCAAAACTCTTCATAAATTATATATAAATTTGGTAGCCTTACTTTTCGCATAAAAGCTGGTATGTTTGGAGTGTATCCAAGATTGGGGAAAACTCTACAACAATTCCTTTTTAGGAGTAGGATCACTGGAGCCTCTCCTGTTACTTTCTTCCCGTGCAGTTTGTATCCTCCCTATATTTTTTTATCTCGAAACTACTTTTCCTTTCGTCTAATGGATATTAATGATAAATTTATTCAAACTTAAACAAAGAAAAGTCAATCTGTGCTATAAAATTCGCCATGCGGAAAACGAGTTTTAGATGTACGATAATCCTAACAAGTCCGCAGACCCTCGCGATATGGTTTAGGGGAATCACGGTTTTGCCAGAGCCTACCAGATCTTATAAAAATTTTTCACGCAATAAATTTGCATCATGAACGAAACAAACCTGTCAACTTATGAATCAAAGATTTTGAAGTTTGTTTAGACTAAATTGGCTGAAAATATGTAGTAGTTATATGAAGGAAATGTAAATATTTCCTCGGAAGATTGATGATGTCATAATTAGTCGCCAGGTCTTTAGCAAGATCTGGCGGGCTCTGGCGAAAATGTTCACGACCATCCCATTTTACACAGCGAGGTCTGTGGAGGAGGGTGCGTTTCCTAAAAATGGATAGTAGCGTAGTCTAAGATGAGGGATACCAAGTTACCCTTGGGGACATTTAAAGCTTTAAAGATCATTCGGCTTGTTTCAATCGTAGGTCTGGGTCATGAGAATTTCGATGTTTGAAACGGACCTAACTTGTTCCAAGGCCCAGTAGGACAGATCCAAGTCCAATTCTTAGTGTACCATTATCTTTTCTGCTACCTGTCTTGAGCTAACATATAAATTGAAAATGTGTTCTTAATTGTTAATGTTAAACTATGTTTCTATGGAAAAAATATAGGCAATACTAACAAACCGTGGGCTGTTTTTTCCATATTTCAGGAAGAAAATGGACTTCATAACAAGTTTACGTCTTCGAGTACCACAACCGCCTTCTGATATGGAAAAGCCTTGCTTAGTTTAGATCATATAAATGACTTTAACGTGGCGGAAGTTTCCCCCAAAATTATCACAGATATATTTTATTTTGTTTTATTCCTGTTCAAAGGCCAATCTTGACCAAACTGGTCAACGATTGGCTAACATTAACTTAACCAAACAGTGAAACAGACGGTAGAAGATTTCAAGAATATACAATATATATATATATATATATTATTTATATATATATATATGTAACGAATGGGAAGGATTTTTTCCCGCAAGAATGATATTTATTTAGAATTTTGAATTCCAAGAACTTCAGGAATTTTCTATTTCAGTAATATTTACTGATGTAAATATATCTATTAGCAATTCAAGTTTGTTCAATATCAAACATTATTAATACAGTTTTATGTATTAGAAAGCATATATTCCTGTATTATGTGTATTTCATCCTCCTAGAGGACAACTCTTTATCACAATGCAACAAATCGACCATGTACGTATACAGCTCTGAGCATTTATGTGTAATAAACCGCTGGTCCAACTGTCGAACATTGTTATATTGATGTGCCGTCAAGCATAGTAAGCAGGAATGATCTAACAGGGTGGCAAACACAAGCATATTTGGCGGAACCTCCGAAACGAGAATAATGCCTAATTTACTTCTCGGTGTAGATCAACTGTAAATTTGTTATAAGAGTAGAGTGCGTTGAACGACGGCTTTACATATACCACAAGGGCCAGCTTTCATCGAAATACCTTCTTCTAACGTCTTTAAGGTTTCATGAAATGTATGAAATACAAAACTGAGTTGTTTTCACCAAAGTTCTCTTTTGGTAGTATCTATATTTAGGCTGAAAATATTGTAGACAAAAGGATAAAAATGCCAAGTGGACGACTGAAGCTATAGTATTACAAGTAACATTCAGCATTTATTAGACTCCTAATCAATGAATGAAAAGCTTGAGTTTTTGTTGAGGACTTGAGAAAAGCTTGAGGACTTTATGTCCGTACCGAGACCCCTTTCATAAATGCACCATTAAGAACCCGCAGAGAATCGAACCTGGCAGGTTTTACAGTTCAACTTACTCCCCTGTGGTCGTTGGTTTGATTCCTGCCAGAAGCCATAGGTGTTAATCCACGGACACACACACGATGCAACATCGCACGCAATATTGCATGCAATGGCTAAATTTTACCGTGTGTTCAGGCTTGAAATTGTTGCGTGCAACATCTCATGCAACATTGCAGAAGTAGGATTAAGTCCTACTTCTGTCACTTTGCAAAGAACTATTTCATGCAATTTCATCGTGTGTCCACCAGCACTGCAACACTGCACGCAATGTTGACGTAACAACCTTGAGCCAATAAAATTTCATCTGTATGGTTAGTTAATCGCAAGCCAGAAACATTGGCAAACGAAATGACCGTAAACTAAAAATTAAGGACTAAATAATAAAACAAATCCAAAGAATAATCTCAAGTCGTTTTTCATGAACCCACAGTTTGACTGAAAGCATGAACTCCATCGGCATAGTTTGCATCGGCATAGTTTGCATCTGAGAATTTTAGGTAGTGGTGTTACGTGTTTTGAAAATCTTCATTTGATCGTAACTGACTTAACTCTGATATTAACGTTTAACTGGTTTTATTACTGGTTTAAAGTCACGCCTTCAGAGGGTGCTTTCGGTTAAATGAAATTGCTTCTCGAAAATTCATTGTACGTATTTAAACAACCCTTCATTTTAAAGCTTATGAAATTTTATTCAAGAATACACCAAAGGTTTTTTGTTTAATTAAAATCTCGAATTGTCGCAATGTCGTTTTCCAGTCCAGTTAATTGGCTCTCCAGGAGTTCCAACTTTATTGCAATTTAATGAATTTGAAGTCCGCTTTTTTAGGACGCCTGGAGACCTTTTCTACAAAACTGTGTCGGCGTTTTTCGAAATTTCAAAAGAACTGTGTCGAGAACAATTTGCGCATTTCTACTTAGAGTGCGCACTGGCGATTTCACGAAAACTAACAAAACTTTCTAACAGAAACGAATTTTGACAATCGCCGGAAACGTTCTGTACTGAAAGTCTTCAGGAGTCCTATTAAGAAAACAGATTTGAAATTCATTGAGTTGCGATAAAGTTGAACTCCTGGAGTGCTAACTCACTGGACTGGGAAATGAAATTCTGAAAAATTAGAGATTTTAATTTAAGCCAAAACCTTTGGTATATTCTTGTATAAAATTTCATAAGATTTGAAATGAGGTATTGCTCATATATGTGTGATGAATTCTTGAGACGCAATTTGATTTAACCGAAAGTATGGTCTGAAGGTGTATGATAACCTTAAATCAACTTTAATCCGTCGGAGTTGCTCCACTAGAATCAAACTAGTTCTGCTATGCAAATTAATTCAATTCTAAGTGTATTCTTAGAATGCACTTCAAATTACTGAGGATGAAGGCTACCACACTATTCAGCATTCACAGCGAGATTTAGCTTTTAACATCCCCATCGAGCTGCTCATCCTATGGCTAAAGGCACATTAGGAATGGCTCTTACTTCAAGAATTTCGGAAAGATCCTCAAAATCACGGTGACAAGTGAACACAATGAACGTTTTGAGCCAGACTTCTTTTCACCAAATTGAAGGACGTGATTGATGAAATGCGATGGATACAAAACAGATTAAATAAGAATCGAGAATTTTGCATCAAAATGCCTGAAAAATACTTGAAGCAGGTTCACACTTGATTCATGGAGGTTGTTTTTGATGGTTAAACTCAAACATTTTCATGTAAGCAGATTTCCTGCTAATTAGATTTGTCAACAGGATTTGGAAATTCTACACGATTAATTTCGCCAAAAAAATATTTAGGGAACGAAGTGAGAAAATCCTCGTGTGAAGAAATGGTTGTTGACGTAACAAGGGATGATTGTTGGTGTCAAAATCTAATATTTCCATTCAACATCGCGAAGCGTGTCGGAATATTTCACCTGAACTACATGTGGTAATAACATCGAAAGTTCCTCTTTCCCTGACCATTTCCTGAACAATGTGAACAAACTTGAAATGTTACCTTTGTTATCAATCACTAAGATGCAGATAGAACTATGTCGGTTGGCATTTAATCGGAAAAAGGCCGCTGGACGACACATGGACGTAGTACTTGAAATATATGGGAAGCATGCACAAACATGCAATAACATTGAGCTGAAGCGTACCACATCTCGAATCATGAAACTTCCCTTGACCATGGTTTTCCTTAAAATTCTTTTGAAAAAGAATTTCAGGACTTAGTATCAAAAATTTAGCCATCTGTAAAACATCACATTTATTTATTTGGCTAATCTTGCTCGATGGTGAGCCGTTACCTGATACACTAATCCTGCGACCTACGAAAGTACTTTTTGTGGCTAGCATGCACGATTATTAAAATGATGGTCAGACCAAAAATCACAAGAAGATTAAATGCACTTTTATGCGGTGTTCCGAGCGAAGAAATAGTTAAAATCTCGACCAAGTCCTTTTATCATCGGCCTTGTTATGTTAGCATAGGTTATGCACGGCGACTGAGGATGAGAACTTGTTTCCCTTGGTCGAGGGACCTAAACAACCGGCTAACCGACATATCACAAGTAAAAATACTGACCTATATCAAGAGAAGAATGGCTACCGTGATATAATAATTTTACGATGAATTTCTTCGGAGTTTACTTTGTTGCTTTATTACAGTGTAGCTTGGTCTCGGCCGATGCAAAAATGCTGTCTCAAAAAGTATGAAACACTATAATGCTGCATTGCTGCTTCAAAGAATGCAGAGATAATGAGTCACCTTTTCATACGTTTTTCCTTTCTTGTCTTTTTGTCTTTAGTTTATTAAGCAAAAGCGTTGTTTTTCCTTCATTCAACAAAGCAGAAGTAGCGACGTTCATATGTTATTGCTACCCCTTCAGTGCGGCTTGTCGGATTACTGCCAAGGACTTTTTTGTGCTAACATAGCACTTACTGGAAGTACAAACTACAAAGCACGATTATGGAGAATTTTGACCTTTAGGGGTAATTCTACTTGAAAAATTTATTATTTTAGGCTCTCTGAGATTGATTCTGAGGTATTCTAAGATGTTTACTTCAATATTTCAGGCAATATTATTATCAGTGTTGGAAACCTGGGGGACACAGCCCCAACCTGTCACAGTAGGTTGCCTGCCTAATCAAACGTTATCGTAAGGGATGAGATTGGACGTTGGGTCGTTGACAGAGGGTATGGGATAATGAACTACATGTTGTAGGTTTAAGTGTTACATCTCTTTTAACCTCTATTTGGCAGCTTTATTTTTGTCTTGATTCTCTATTAATTTTGAAACAAATAGGTCTTTTAATATAAAAGTAGAGTGCTGCATAAGTGCATCGCCAGTATTGAATGGCTCGTAGATAAGGGTCATCTATAATTATCAACACTTTTAATGGCCCACGTACGCTTTTCAAAAGATGATAAATGTCAACGATGAATTCCATTGAATGTACAGCAGTGCTTCCACTTGCATGGATTTTGGCAAGGGAATTATCCTTACAAAAAGGAAATTGAGATTGTAGAAGGAATTTTCACAAGACGGTTGTGGAAGCACTGGCACACAGTGCTCTAGTCAGTCCCTGTGTATAATGTACATATGCTGATATTTGAAAATTTTTTTCACAGTTAAATGGAATTTCATAACCAGTGCTTGACACCCATATTGTCCAGTTTACAATATTGGCTGTTATTGGCCATGATAAAGTTGACCTGGAGCAGATATTCAGCCAATGAACTACATAACAGGTTTGAACTATAAACCCACCATCATTCCCCGACGATCAACATATGAGTACCGTATTTATTCGAATAAGCGCCCAACCTCTAATTAGCGCCCACCTCGAATAAGCGCCCATCCTAAAGGCAGAAAAAGTTAATAAGCGCCCAGCCTCGAATAAGCGCCCACCCCCTCCTACTCAAATTCGAATGAGCGTCCACCCCCTTCCCCCTCCCACCCAAAAAAATTAAGTTCACGAGGGTAGTATTGATTAGTATTTATTCACTGGCTTACAATCTCTAGATTCATTGTCTACGAGAACTTTGGAATTTTCCTCAAAGTTTCAGCTCCAATATCTATGTGGGCGCAAAGTTCTTTCAGCCGCAATATCTCTCGCTCAAACCTCATGGCAATAGTTCTGCTCTGCGTTCGCGCTTTGTATGCTCCTGGGACAACGAGTCCATTCTCAAGCCTTCTTGATCCTGTAACTTTTACGGAAACCTCATCGTAAGCTCTCAGAAATGTGTAGATAAGATAAGGCAGTTCCATTGGCACATGCCCTACAAGCTCCTTATTAGCTTCCAAATATGTCCCAATTGCATATTCGTCATGATCTTTAGCTTCCTTGAGATTATCTTCGCGGCAGTTAAGTTTCTCTCCAAAAGCTGGAGTCCATACTGATTTACAAATATGACCTCGTATGACTGATGTGAATTGCACTTCAAACACAAAGTTCCATTTCAGATAATGACAGCTTGCGCGAGCCATGGCTTTGAATACGGTACTCACCGAATGCTCTGGCACTATTAAAACACGATCTGTTCAGTGTGCTAGCCTACAGCAGAACTCGCACGTTTCCTGTTAGCTTTTGGTCTATTGTTCTTTAGAAACATTACTTTGTTATATCTTCGCGTTTTGTTATTACCATTTATTGTTTTGTTGCAAAATAAACATATTACACTTGCTGAAAATGGTGAAAATTTAATAAGCGCCCACTCTCAAGGTCCAAAAATTGAATAAGCGCCCAAGGCGGTTAATCAAATAAATACGGTACGTTCAGGCAGGAGGGGGAGGGGTTGGAAAAAAGAGTACTCTCAGTACGCTTTTGAAAATGTTAATAATTATGGATGACCCCTACCAAAAGGGTTAAAAATCTGCCGGAACTTAAGTTTGGAGACGCTGACGTTTCGAGCGAAGACCCTTCGTCGGAGCGAAACGTCAGATTCTCCATACTTAAGGTCCGGCAGTTTCCCAACCCATTTGGTTATGCTTTATTTCTTATAAGTTCGACACAGAACATATTTGGATTAAGATAATGTTCATGACACGAAAAGCAGGCTGGTTCAAGCATTCTAGTTTTGAAAAAGCTTTCTCTTAGAAATACATAAAACTAAGAACCACTGGCGTAAACTACTTTTCCAGTATAGCTTGGCTAAAATATGCTTACGTCAGTAATCGAGTTCGCCAAATGCAGACAGGCGTGTTTCCTATTATAGGTTCAACACTGACCAATTTTTTGCGGAGAATTCACTTGTCACAAACCACGAGAAGAAACGTTTGATAACTAGGTTGCTGAGAACAGTTTGATAACTTGTGGGTGACTTTTTACTTGCATAAATGTTAACGGTACAGTATATGCCTCAAAAAGCTCAAATTCAAGAGTTTACGCTAAGTTTGGTGCATTGTGGTGTTTACGATAATCATCAATTGCCAATCTTTTTACATCGTTCTGCTCTCCTAAAAACGTGTATCTTTTTAAAGCATTTATATGATTCAGTTGATGAACAGGAGCGTCAAATAAAAATCCATAGTTGTCGCTTTTATGTAATAATGACGTCACATTACATCATAGCTGGCATGTCATCACATAGTCATGTTCATTCTGTGAAGTTCTAAAAGGCTACAAAGTTTCATGAATGTGTATGGTCTTATAGATGCTGAGTTACAGAACCTGAAACAAACTACAAGCTGCAGAGCTTCAAAAAGTCAACCAGGACAAAAAAAACCAAGACACACTTAGTTTTAGCGTGACCGGCAATTTTCATGAGAAAATGTTTTGGATGTTATTTAAATCTGTTAACTTAGGCAGTAGTTGACCAATCTCTTTCATTTTTAGTCGATTGTTTCTCAAGGTTTTGCTCTTAAAAATAATTGATGTTTTAAACGTGATCTCAGAATCTTAGCATTTCACGGCGTTTTTTCCATCACGAAAACCCCATTAACACACAGTGTAGGTTAGCTTGAGTGCCGGCCAAGTCTATAAAACTCTAACTGCGATCAATTCTTTACTACAGGTTTCTTTTTTCTATAACTTTTATATACTACAATTAATAAATCCAAGATCTATTAAAATCTGTGTTATTCCCAGACTCCTATGACTAAACTTCAAAAGTTACAGATTTTCAGACTGAAAAAGGTACCAAACAATAGTCAGGTCTATATTTATATATTAGGCTACTATCAATCTGCATTCTACATAGTACACTTTGGTTTTAATATATTTAAAATAGATAAATTATGTAAAAATATTTCTCTAAATTATTTTACCCGACGACTCAAAGAAATACCATTCAGACAACCCTTATCCCCTCCAGAAATTTTCGACCACAACACAACAGTTCACACAAGCATTCTGTCCCTTAGTTTACAATCAATGAATGACATATCGTTGAAGAAAGAACCAATTTGTTATCATAAATCAAATTAGCTTTCGTTGTCTTCCTCGTTGTTATCCTTTTCAAGTTCGGTCTCTTCCAAACTCTCCAGCATGATCTCGACGCTACGTTGAACAGAGTGCATAAATTGCACCAGCGACTCTACTTCCTTCACAAGCTGGGAAAAGAAAAACAAATGAATAAGTTTCAGTGGAAGTTTTCAACTCTAAATTCAGAAAGTTAAGACGTCACCACCATCAAGTAGTGAGAAACAAAAAAATTGTCACCCGAACATAGAATGAATTTACTAAGTTGAATTGCATGTATACATACAGACACATAAGCATATATCTAAGCGAATGCTGGAAAGGATACTTTCTCACAGGTCATTAGATATTCATAGCACCAACGGTGAGGCCAGATTTACTTCACATGTGTGTAATTTGAAACTCAGTCTAAACTACCAGCCCAATTATTCAAGGTAACATCGCTTTCAAAACAAGAAAAATTGAGCAGAAAGACAACAGATATGTAAATGTCAAATTTAAATACTGTATTTAGAAACCACTTTCAAATGTACTTTGCAGTATTGTTCACGTAACTGCCAGTGCTTTAACATCTATCTTCAGGTTTCTTTCGCAAAAAATAGAACGGCCGTTTCTCATAGCTTCATGAAAAATAAACGAAACCTCGAATCAGATTCTACGTCATTATCCCAATAAGAAGCAAGAGCGCACGTTAGTATTTTACTTTGGCAAACGCCAGACGATTTTACTCGTCACTGGGATGAACCCTGCCCGTTGCAGGGTTAAATAAGCCTAAATTAGCCATTTTTATATAAATGTAAAATGCCGAAGCACGTCGGCTAAATATTGACGATGTCTCTTATAGTTTAAATCCTAATTCATCTTATTTATAAATTACAAGGGAATAAAGGAAGAACAATAAACTCATATCACGCTGGGTTTTTTACGGCGAAGTCACAGGACCTCATCTTTCGTTTTCTTCAGCAAATCAAGTTAAGTTCGCTTTTAATTTTCTCCTGCTTTATATTACAGCCAAAACCAGCCGCATTCCTCCACTATTGTCAGGCATTCTCATTTCGTTTGATATTCAAAGTAATGCTTCAGTCCATTAGGGTTACGGTTTGGGTAAGCATTATGGTCAGCGTTGGCAGATTTTGGATGAAGGTTTGCATTTTGCCTTGGAAGATGAGGGTTGGGTATTGACTCATCTCAGTCTCATCTTCGAATCCTTATTTCCAAAGTTTACTATCAAGCAATCACCCATATATCTATGTCTTAATACGTTAGTGAGGAAATCCTCAAGGGACATGCTACCTATGGAATTCTAAAGCCTTGGTCAAACGAGCGGAACATTTTGATCCAACATCGTCCAACTTTGTTGTGACATGATGTTGGCACCGTTTGACCACTCTTAAAAATAATGTT
>JBAHVQ010000127.1:2033557-2045540 GCA_036872915.1 Nanipora kamurai
AGTGAACTGTTGAAGTTTGAAAGAACACTATATGATGCTGGGATGCTCTCCCAAACTTTCACACAAGTTTCTAGATGTGTTTCCCAGATGGAAAAATATAGAAGTATGGAAACAGGGAAAAAACGTTATCTGCTTTATAACAGAAATAGCAGAAATAGCACCCCTTTTTACAGTCATGAATGCATCAATTGTTCTTTAGTGATAAGGACTGTGTATGTGGTGGCATAAGCTTTATGATGTTTTCATTTTTGAATTTCAAGAACATGGCTTTCAGCCGATCACTGTGCACATTTTTTGAAATTATACCTGTACATATAATTTATTATATAAATTTATGTACTAAATGTTTAGAACAGTTTGAGCAAAACATCTCAAATTTTAACCTTTAACAGGCAGGGATTATCCTGTTAACCAGTAAAATTGCCTGGTGTTGGCCAGGGTAAAATACTAAAAGTGCATCCTTGCCCCTACATGGGTCAATCACGTTTGCTAAGGAACTTTTAGATTTTACCCCTTTGACAGCCAGGGCTCATCCCTCTAACAAGTAAAATTATCAGAAGTTAGCCAGAATAAAATACTATAGTCCACCCTTGCTCTTTGGTTTAGGAGAGATTTTCCAACTCTTTGATTGCTAGAGCTCATTTCTCTAATGAGTAAGATCATCTGGCACCAGCCAGAGTAAAATACTAAAGTGTGCCTGTAGACTTTAAAGTGTTAATATTTATAGTACATAAATCCTAAATGGCATCATGTGTAAGTGGGGGGAGAGGGGGATAGCTACCTTACCCTGAATGAAATTGTCTGGCAGTGGGCAAAACAAAATGGGAAAAGGTTAAATGGAACATACTAGATATTAAAATACTCTGTCCAATCTTTTTTTTGTTAAAACTTTTATAGCTATCAACCCTGATTATTTTAAATCAATCTTCCAAGAAATAACTTTTCAATTCCTACAGTACAGGTATATTCTACTCACTGCCACAGATCTAATTCAAATAATAAAGTCTAAACATTTCTAACTTTGTATTTTAGGTAATACGGGCTTCACATAGGCATAGGAGGTTCTTCAAAAGTGGGGTGGGCAAAAAGAGCACTAATCATAGGTATTAAATATCATAATACCAGGCCAAGATAAGAAGAATGCTTTGGACCAGTAGTCTAGATACCAGCCAATAAGTGGTCAAAGAAATGGTGTAAATTTCTGATGGAATTGTTCACAGACCCAGACAGAATTACCGGTACACCAGTTTGATATTTGCCAAATATAGAAAACAACTTTGTAAATGAGAAGAAAACTGTGGTAAATATTTCATCTGTCTATGTGAAATTACCTTAAAATTTATAGCACAGTAAGTAGGCATGTACACAATTCATAAGTACTGAAAAGTTCCAAAAGTAACAATCTTTCCAAAAGTAGGAACCCTCTGAAAGAATGATTTGAAGTAAAATACTGTAAATGTGTTATGTTGTCTGTTTCAAACCCATTTTCAAACTGTTATTGCATTATTGGGGTAAGTATTGGCAGGTTCACTTATTGGCTGGCATGTTGACTTCTGGTCCAAAGCATATTTCTTATCTCAGCCTGGTATTATGGTACTTCCAAGGTTCGAAATAATTCTTGTAAAATGGGTTGTGATTTTTTTACCCCTCATAATCACAGAATTGGTCAGTGTAAGAGCATCATACTGCAACTGCACACTTTTAATGTTTAGAAATAAATGCACAACATTTTACTTGTAAATGAACACACACAGCATGGGTAGTATAGCATACAATGTAATACAGAATTAAGTATAACTGTGCCAAAACACTCGTAGCCACCTGTCCACATACTTGCCAAACACAAGTGCATAGTAAAAAATTTCAAGTACCAGAAAAAATTTTTGGTAACACAAAAAATAATGCCTTACAGTAACAAACAGTAACCACACTTGAACATGTTACACCACACATGTATACAATTTGTGAGAATTGTGTTTTTCCCACTTTACTTTTGAAAAACCTCCTATGCCTATATGTACATGTATCCAAAATAAGAAGCAATGCCAAATTGCAATTTCTTTCCATATTGGTGATCATGGTGACTAGAAGTAGGAAAGAAGTTAGAAATGTTCAGACTTTATTATTTGAATTAGTTCTGTGGCAGTGAGTAGAATATACCTGTACTGTAGGAATTGAAAAGTTGTTATTTCTTGGAAGATTGATTTAAAATAGTCAGGGTTGACAGCCACAAAAGTTTTAACATGGAAAATGTTAGACAGAGTATTTTAATATCAAGTTTTTTCCATTTAACCTTTTCCCATTTTGTTTTGCCCACTGCCAGACAATTTCATTCAGGGTAAGGTAGCTATCCCCCCCGCCACTTACACATGATGCCATTTAGGATTTATGTACTATGCATATTAACACTTTAAAGTCTACAGGCACACTTTAGTATTTTACTCTGGCTGATGCGAGATGATTTTACTTATTTTATTTTGCCCAGTGCCAATACTATAACTCTAATCATGTAATAGTGAAGATAAAAAAGGTCTCAAGAGGAGATGGTAGGCTATGTACTCAATAGACTAAGCATACTGTACTGTAAGTTCTTTACCAGCCTTTATTAAATGTGTATATTCAATAAATATTGTGGCATTTACACTCCATTAATAACATTTAAGTAAACATTTTCAATGAAGGAAATTTTTGAGTGTGAGGTATTCACCCACATATTAAAAATTCAGCATTGCCTGCAATAAATACAGAACTCATGACCATACTCTTGGCAATGGTCTCCATAGCTCAGTGGTTAGAGGATTTTACTAGATTTGTGAGGTCACAGGTGTGATTCCAAGTCAGAAGACCCTATGTAGCATTTTCCCAACCGGTCCTGGTTGGGTCTTAAAAATTATAATATCCTGACACTTGAAAATTTCCTTCATCAAAAATGTTTACTTAAATGTTATTGAGTGTACATGTAAATGCCACAATATTTATTTAGTACCTAATTCTCTTCATCAGCATTACCCACAATATATACATGCTCTTGGCCATTCTCTTGGCAACAGTCTCCTTAGCTCAGCGGTTAGAGCATCACACTAGATTTGTGAGGTCACAGGTGTGATTCCCAGGCAGAAGACCTGATGTTGCATTCTTCCCAACAGGTTCCGGTTGGGTCTTAAAAATTACAATATCCTCACACTCAAAAATTTCCTTCATCGAAAATGTTTACTAATTTATTAAATGTGAATGTGTTGGCTTCATGCCATCCAACTGGTCAAACAAGGAGTGCACCAGAAGGTATTTAGGTTCAAGGTGGTGATTTAGAAATATTGTGTTGTTATGAAATAGCGGTTGCAGAAGGAATAAAAGGTTTGTGTAAAAAATACAAGAGGAAATTGGAACTTCAACGCTCTCAATATTAGGCTTGCAATTGCATGCACATGCACCCACACATGCACCTGCACATGCAATAAATTGTACACAGATCAAAAGGGCATTCAGTACACTTGATAATACTTTAAGTGACAATGGAATTAGTTTAAAGCATGCCACCTTGGATAACTTGCTTAAATCAAATCAAATGATATGGTGTGGAATGATGCTAAACGAGAAGATAGCATCAAAAGGGCTCTTAAAATCTACCTTCAGAAATATCACAAAAGGAAGATTGATGAAGCTCAATAAACCAAAAAAGTCTGAAAGTAACAAGCCTCATTTCTTAGGAACTTTACTGTATGCTATTATGCCAATAATATTAATTTCTATAATTTACAATGTATAAACTGTGAAATTTCCAAGGAGGCAATGAAATTTGGAAAGGGATCAAATGCTATCTTCCTCCCCCAAAAGAAATCTTGTATAAATCTTTAGTTTGGGAGGGGAATACACCAGCAGTGATCACATTTTGTTTCTTTTAGAATATCTGCAACTGATTGATAAGGTGAACATAGTATCTTGGCATCAGTCAGTTTGAGACAAGAGTAAAAGGAATTATTTAATAGATTTCTAATGTTTTGTTGTTAACACAACATCTTCAGAGAATACTGTAATTTACATACATGTATGTCATAAATACTTAGATATATAGTTACAGAGTTGTTATTCATTACCGGTACACATGTATTAACCAGTCAAAGAAAGATACTCTAAACCAGCATATCAGAGAAGTTTTTTTTAAATTCAAATTCAAACCCAATTAAATAAATTCATCTGCTTATCCTCAAATTAACATCGGATGTATTTCTTACCCTTCAGTTACTGTAGGCTTTTTCACTTCATTTCAAAGATAATTAATAGATTCCTTAACCCTTTCCTGACTGAGGACTTTCCCCTTGATGAGTAAAATTGTCTGGCATTAGCCAGATTAAAATACACTGGCATTAGCCAGAGTAAAATACTAAAGCCTCTAGAGGTTGCTGAGGACAACTATGGTCAAGAAGGAGCTAATGTCTCAGATCACATGTAGTAATGTATATAGTTTTGTGTTGAAGCTGTGGAGCTGTTTATGTCAGAGAAACATCCAGACACTTACATATATGTGTTTCTGAACACATGGGAATGTCTCCTCTCACTGATAGAGTAAGAAACAATCTAACCCTCCATTCACTAGCATTCTCACATCATGTTGACACTGGTCATCCTCTCCCTTTTGACATTTCTACTATTATTTCTTCTTGTTATCCAGAACTTCTCTTATGCAAAAGTCTACTCATGCACCATGATCATACACCTTAGCTAAATGCCAATATTAGCTCCAGACCACTTTTCATTTTATGATCTCAGTTGCATTCACTTGTCCACATTTATTAGTGTAGCTGCATACTTGCAACCTTTATTAATAGTATCTTTCTTTGGTTGGTTAATATATGTGTAGTTAATGACTACTATGTAACTACATCTAAGTATTCATGACATATGGTAAATATTCTTTGAAGATGTTGTATTAACAACCAAACATTAGAACTATGTTAAATAATATATTATAATTTCTTTTACTCCTGCCTCACAGTGGTTCTTATCACATCATATTATAATGGATTTTGTGATTCATAATTATATTACATTAGATTTTACTTATTCACCAGTAAATATGTTCTTGGAATATGGTGACAGAGTAGCTAGAAGCCAAGATACTGTGAGCTCCAGGACAAGAAAAAGACACAGGCCTCTACATGCTCCTTTGTTTTGACCAGATTGAGGTGTTTCACCTGGCCACAGATCAGATAATGCCTGATAATTTTTGCCCACATATGGTAACAGAGCACAATTAAATTGATTAAAAAGTCAATATGATTGCAACAGAAGAAGTTTTACCCTTCATCATAGTGGCCAAAACTGTATCTATTTGATGAAATTAATTATTCATCATGTAAATTCAAACTTGGTTTGAAAAAATAACAAGGTGTCTTTATGTTTTCCCCAAGGAGGGAAAACAAAGTATCCTTTCAATTTTGGATGATCAAAAGGTTTGGGAAACTGCTGGAACTTAAGAATGGTTGAACTACCATTTTTAAGTTCCAGCAGTTTCCCAAACCTTTTGATTATCTACAAGCTATTCAATACTACCAACACAGCACTCTACTTTTATACCCTCTCAATTGGGATTTCTTCATCTTTAAAATCTCTCTCTGGTCACATGACTATTTTTCCTGTTAAGGAAAGTTTTTGAGATATATCCCAAGAGTACATGTATTTTAGAGCCAAAATACAGTACCATATCATGTAACTTAGGACAATAACAAACATATAACATCTGGGCACAACCGCACAAGTGAACTCAAGATTCTTATTGATGATGGTACTTTAAGGCAAAATTTACTGTACATCCCAATAATGAAGCCACTGTCATAGTGATGATAAAATTCCAACATAATGGAGAATATTTTATCATATCTGGCCCCTATGCATCTGTCCACTAATGGTTTTGTTACATACAATTTAAAAGTCAAAAATTCAACTTGAGTATTGACTTCATGTGAATGTAAATGATTGGTCTATCGGATTTCACTAATTCGATTGAAAAAAATCATTAAATAAAATTCAATGACATGTTTGCTGGGAAAAAAATATTAATCTAAGGGAAACATTACTTTGGGAGACTTCACTTTGAAGCTGGCTCAGGAAAAACAAAAAAGTGCGAAATACCTGAGCTTCTCTCGAAAGTTTTGTATACTGTTCTTGAAGGACGAGGTATTTATCACCTTGTTCTATTCTTGCAGCTTTCTCTTTTTTTAATTCAGGACTCCAAAATGTTTTAATACTCTTCATATTTGATTTGAGTTTACTTTCCATGGCCTGCATTTCTTTCTTAATTTCCGCGTTTTCTTGTCGTAATCTCGTAACATCGGCTGGTGACAAATTTTCGCCGTGATTGATTAGACTGGTGCTGATCGAACCTTGATCGATTTTTCTTGCACTGGTAGAACAAAAACCTTCTGTGTCAGTAAAACCATCCATGGCGCCACAAGGTTCCTCCACTTTGGGTATCTTGGGTAACGATATCAGTTGTTGACTTTTAAATTTACCTCAGATTTAGATCAATTCAAAAAGACTGCTCGTGAAAGTTGTCGTAGAGAATGTCGCACTAAATTTCATTGGAATTCGATACTATTTGATCCTTATAAATAGATCTTTTTCCACACTCACGGTTCGTACTTCATGCGGAATACACCAGCAACAGTATGACAAACATCTTTACATTGGGACGATGAACGGTAATTTAAACTCTGTTCTCCTTAGAGCATATATGCACCTTTATAAGTCATCTTGAGACACGGCTGTACCCAATTCAGAAGACGAGAAAACCTGACGTATTTTACTGAAACACGATACCTCCGTTCCCAATTCCTGCTCAGGAAGCCAATCAAATCATGCCCAAAAATTGAGGTTGGAAGACTCCTATCACAAATATTCTTGATATTTAAGTATTCTATATTTTTCACTTTGTTTACATCACATCGTAAGAGTATGGTAACATCGGAAGCACGCTGTTGGCTTTTATCTATTCTTGGTCTCGATTACCACAACATTCCTAAGCTTATTGGCTTGATTTTAAAACTGCAATATTGATGGTCAGCCGACATGCACGTAAATGAGGACGATACTTTAAGTAGCCCCACACGAAATGTATCATCTAATCACATTATTTCCCGTGCATTCCTGATATCGCATTAGGACTCCTTCACGTATGTCCTGGCTTCCCCCATATATTCCATTTGTATTCCTAATGTTCTCCATATATTCCTCATATATCCCTGGTGTTTTCCCCATATTCTCGTGTATTCCTGGTGTTTTCTTTATATTCTCGTGTATTCCTGGTAGTTTCCCTCTATTCTCGTGGATTCCTGGTGTTTTCCATGCATTCTCGGGTATTCCTATCGTTTTCCTTGTATTCTCGTGTTTTCCTGGTGTCTTCCACGTATTCCTGGTGTTTTCCTTGTATTCTCGTATATTGCTGGAGTTCTTCTCGCATTCTCATGTATTCCTTTTGTTTTCCATGTATTCCCATGTATTCCTGGTGTTCTCCGTGTATTCTTGTGTATTCCTGGTGTCTTGCTTGTAACCTGTCCATTCCTGCTGTTTTCCCTGTATTGCCGTGTTATTCCTGGTGTTTTCCGTGTATTCCTGGTGTTTTCTCTGTATTCTCGTCTATCCCGGGTGTTTTACCTGTATTCCAGTACATTAATGGTGTTTTTCCTTTATTGCCTTTGTATTCCTGGTGTTTTTGCTGTATTACTCGTTTATGCATGCATTCGAGAAGTATCCCTTGTATTCACGGTGTGATCAGGCTGTTTTCTACGTATTGTTTGTGGCATTTGTGCTGTCTTTATTCGAAAGATCGAAAACGTCAATCATTGAATTTACTGATTTTTTTCACTATAAATGATTAATTTTTATACAGCTTTCTCTCCGAAATTGATTTAAATTTAAATCTTTTTTGATTGATCTTTTTAATTTTCACTTGGAAAAAGATTGATTACCGATCCCAAACGTTTGGTACTTATACTACGTTTACACGAGACCGGACAAGTTTTTGTCCGCATAAAAACTTGCACAGATAGCCTTTACGTTTACATTAGAGGAGGCTATTCGAACGAAATTTTGACCAGCTATCCGAACGAACATTTGTCCTGCTGGAAAAGCGCACGAGTGAAAAACTTGTGCCGATAAAAACTTGTCCTGCATTGTGTAAACGCGAATTCGGTTTTGATTTTTTTGTACGGATTCGCTCCATGTCTCCATGAATGCGCGGACATAACATTACTTCCGGCAGCAATATACTACCACAGTGACCACAGTGTGTTATTAAAGAACGTCTACAAGGAATATGAATCAATGGAAAGGGAAAAATTCCCTTGATTTTATTCACGTCGGCTTTATTAAGCTCTGTTGCCACTTTGGAACTAATCCCAGCTGTTGTAATTGCGTTAGAAAAAGACCGTAAACGAAGACAGCAATTGTCGACACTAACTGCCATCTTGGACACACAAGCCAGAAAAATCAGCATGGTTTCACACGTTATCAAGAGATGTTATGCAGTGTTCCCAAATGAACCACGAATCCTCGCGTAACCCTCTGTTTAAAATAAGGATCGTGCTGACGTGTAAACGGAAAGTTGAAGAGCACGAGTTTATGACCGACTCCTATGAACACATTCGTCTGTGCAAGTTTTTATGCGGACAAAAACTTGTCCGGTCTCGTGTAAACGTTGCATTAAGATGGAATATGGCGTTCCGTTGCGGACAAAAATATGAAAAAAATATTTGAACTGAAATCGAAAATAATTACAGTCGAAGTCGAATATACGTGAATCGAAGTTGAAAACACAATAAACGATGTCGAAAAAACGACAAACAGAGCGGAGAAAACGATAAACGCAGTCGAGGATACAATTTGAAGTCGATTTTTTTTCAGTCGAATTCGAGAGGAAATGCAAAAAAAATATTCGAAAGGAAACGGAAATGACTTTCGTAAACCGGAACTGGCGTTTATTACCGGGGGAAAAGCTACTTTGGTGTTATTGAAAAGATTCTTATTGAAAAATTCCAATTCCAACATGCCTTGTCGTCTCAGTGATCCTTGAACAAGCCTTAACCTAGCCGACGGGGTACATCGCAACACTTCCCGAATAATATTGTCAAGCTAATCATCAGTTAATGTAGAGAATTCTCTGCCATTAACTGGCATCCCTATTCCGTGTCTTCGTCGACGCAACGGTCGGCTTGAACCTTGTAAGATCCTTGTTATGTCGTTCCAACGAAAACCGCTATCAATATTCAACGCTTCAAGTTGAGATTGTGAAATTTCTAATCTGGGCCGTCCTCGACGTTCCATTCTACATTCAAAACCACTGCGGATATTACACTCCTGGTTGGTGTCAAAGTCGTCATCTTGCAGACTGTTAGAACGAGCTTCGAATTCCTGGCGCAGCACACTCAATCTGATATGTAAAATCTCGATGTTTTCAAAAGAACGTAGTATGTTGAGTATGTTTTCATACGTCTCGTTTAGTCTTGCGAGCAAAGTTGAGACCGTCCTTTCGTATTCGTCAAGACGACGTACCATACCGGGTGTCTCAAAAAAAAGTATCGGTGTTTGATTTAGCATAATGTAAAAACTATACCAGCTTTGGCTTTCAAATAAGTTTTAGAGTATTAAGAAAATGATAACTTAAATTTTGGTATATGGCGCTAGATCTTTCATTCCATATTGGGAGAGATATAAATGTTTTTAGCTAAAATTCGGTTTGAAAATTGGCGAAAACATCGACTAAAACGGCTTATTAAATTTCTTTGAAGACATTTGCTATTTTTTCGCGAGCATTGAAAGTTTTAAAGAAGTTAGCTTCAATCCTGTATTATTTTATGGTTTACATAAAATATTTTAGCGTTTGCGCCTTGTGGAAAATGAAAAGTGTCAACATTTATCGCCCGAAGTCCGAATGCTAAGAATATTTGATTTCCCTTATGAGGCCTCTTGCGTGCAAGCGAATTAGGATATCGTTTTTTTATACCAAGTTGAATATACCTCAGCTAACGAAAGATCAAAGAGTTTGGATTTGTATTGAGTATGCAAGGGTAAATAACGCCGAAGAAATAAGAAGGCGATGGCTTGGACGTTGGCCATGTGATCGTGCTCCGACTAGGGCAGCAATTAAAAGAACGTTCGACAAATTTTTGACAGAAGGCACGTGCCTCAACCTCAATAAAGGACGGAGTGGAAGAATGAGAACTGGAAGAACAATGGAAAACATTGACTTAGTTCGACAATCTCTTGAAGAAAATGGACAACGTTCTACTCGAAGAAATGGCCTTCGATTAAGCCGATGCACGTTCAATCGGATTGTGAAAATCGACCTAAAATTTCATCCGTATGTGTTAATACGCAGACAGGCATTAAAAGAAGGCGACCCAGCACAACGACGTGCATTTTTCAATCGATTTGTTAACACAGTTGACAGAAATCCTGGTTTTTTTAATAAATTAGTAGTTTCTGACGAAGCGGTTTTCAGCCTAAACTCGGAAATAAACTCTCGCAACGTTGTCAAATACGCAGAATATGGTAACGGTCACCCTCGCGGACAGTACGTTGAATTCGTCCAAGGTGCCGAACAAGTGATGGTTTGGGTAGGTTTAACAAGAGCTGGTGCTGTCCTTGGCCCACATTTTATGGAACGGAATCTCGACAGCAGAGAGTATTTACGCATTATTCGCTATCATGTAATTCAGACAGATTTTCGTGAACACAATATTGACCGTCGTTGAATGTGGTGGCAGCAAGACGGTGTCCCTTGCCACACCAGTAATGCGACGATGTGATATCTTTTATGGGAATTTTATGGGAAAACGCGGCGATTGGCCCTGGCCTCCTCGATCTCCTGATCTGGCGATATTCGACTTCTTTCTTTGGGGTTATTTGAAGCAACATATCTGGAACGTCCCGCATGAGCATCAGCCTAGGAATTTGAGACAGCTCCGCCAGGCAGTTATCTTAGCGTGCCAAAGTTTAGGTGCACAAACGATACAAAACGCTTTTTCTGGCATGGTTAACAGAGCACGACGTTGTATAGGTGTTCGAGGACATGCTTTTTCAGATGAATAAATCATCGAATGTGTAAATATTATTTATCGTACTTTGTGTTGACAAGAACAGCATTAAATTAAATGTTAATTTGATAGGCCGGTTTAATGTAATTTTAGGCATTTTCAAAATTGCTTCTTCGATATGAAACTGTAATATTTCATTCAATATTGCTCAAATATCTTCAAGTCAGATATCGAAATTTAAGTTAGGCCTTTTTGAATTCAGTAAAGTCTATTTGAGTGAAACTCCTTGTCCAGTTTTAACGGTATAACAAATCAAACACCAATACTTTTTTTGAGACACCCGGTATACTCCGATGTATCATTGGAATTTTTCAATAACAATCTTTTCAATAACACCAAAGCGGCTTTCCCCCCGGTAATAAACGCCAGTTCCGGTTTACGAAAGTCATTTCGTTTCCATTCGAATATTTTTTTTGCATTTCCTCTCGAATTCGACTAAAATATATCGACTTCAATTTTTGTTTTTTCGACTTCGTTTATTGTGTTTTCAACTTCGATTCACGTACATTCGACTTCGACTGTAATTATTTTCGATTTCAGTTCAAATATTTTTTTCATATTTTTATCCGCAACGGAACGCCATAATGGAATGTTACAAGGGACGATGTATAATGACGATTTTTATCGAGGTGAATATAGTTTTGTAGAAATACCACAGTAGTTATTTAAATCATGCTGAGCTTTAGACTTGTTGACTCAAGTCGTCTTGAGAGCAATTAACAAGCTAGATGTTGGCTGCCGTCACATAAACAAAACCACTCACGACAACGTGCAAACTTGGGTGGCATTGCAGGCTATGCTGGCGAATTATTCCACTATTACCATTTGCGTTCAAGCATGCAGCGTGCCGCGAATAACTAGTTGTTTCCGGGTTTTGAAATAAAGGTTATCCA
>JBAHVQ010000127.1:2049305-2066248 GCA_036872915.1 Nanipora kamurai
AGTATGTATTGAAAAGAAAATGATACACTTATGGTGAACTATGGGAGATAATAGCTTTTGTAACTAATTTTCTACAATAGCAAGTTTTGAGATCGTTGAATAGTTCTGATTCGCTATTCAAGTCAACAAGGAAAGCGATGGCAAACGAACTGAAAGTAAATCAATTTATCATGTTAACACATCTAGAAATTATGGATGCCAGGTGATCGACCGATGCCATGGCCATTTCCCTGGCTTTCTCCCGTGGAAGCAAAATGATCTGGGAACAAAGTTGGTAGTTACCCAGATACTATTAGTTAACTTACAAAACTTGCAACACAAATCATTATGCGGCTGAGCTCGTTATCTGGTCTTTACGCATAATGACATGCGCAGATTCATAGAGATCATATAAAACTAAAGCGGGCACGGGGGCCGAAAATTAGTAACAAATTGAACACCCGCCATTTTGAGTAAATTGGGGGGTGGCAAGTCGATTGTCTCCAGGCTCTTTACCGTCTGTTCGAGAGTTTACGTTCGTAAGTTTACCCATAATTCTCGTTCACGAATTTACTCAAAAAATATCATTCAGTTTGTTCCAAAACGTCAAACTGACCGTAATTAAGAACGGTTCATGTAGTGAAAGGAAAATCCCGCTTTTTGCCTTAATTATTTTATATTCTTTTTATTTAATAAAAGAAAAACTACGCACAAAAGTGAAGTGGTTTGCCCCTCCAATTTATCCAAGATGGCGGCATTTCAATATGTTACCAGCGGTTGAGGGATATTTGGGTACAACGCCCTCTCTAGTTAATATATGATCTCTGCACACTAATTGGTTGCCTACCCGTGCAGTAAATCATATTATATGGCTGATATAATATAACATACATCATATAGCTGATCTCGTTTTTTCGCATGCTAATTGGTTGCTGAACGCTCCGATATTTTACGATTTTGGACCGCCCAGTCTAATGCGCTTTTTATTGGACCAGTACGTATTGGTGGGTAAATTTCTGAGTCGATTTTAAATGAAAATTAGGGAGAAATAGGTATCTACATTGAAGAAATAAAAAAAAAATAAAATGTACTGGAATGCTACTGGTGCTTTTTTTTTCTAAACAACGGAAACTGGAGTTCTCGTGTGCCTAAACTACGCTACGTCTCACAACGAAATTACTGTAAAAAAATGAAAGAGTCCACACGGGAAAGTATCTGCCTTCGATTTTTTTGCCACAGACCTCTCTCCTTCGCCGCTCAGTCTAAAGAAAATCTCACGCAAATACTTTGGCGTACAGATAAGACTCGGCTGACAGGTAATCCACATAACTTAAGAAATGGCGAGAAATTACTGACGAAGTTTTAGCTACTCGCAGTAATTCCCTATATTTTGTAAATTAGTAGTATTTCACACGAACGGGGACGCAACCAGGAATTCTGAACGCAGTTGCAAAGTAACAAAAAAGGTTCTTCTACAAGGACGGCCTCATAGGAAGGTCGCGCAGAAAAAAACGCTCCGAAAACGCATTTCCTGGGCGAAGTGTTGCATAAGGTCAGAATTTTCTCGAACAAATATGCAATTTTTCATCAAGGTCATAGGAATAGTCCGACCCATAAGAGAAGAGCAATTGCCTCCTCTGCCCTCCCTGGTGGCGCCACTTTACACGATGTAAATTTGGACATTATTTTCAGTCGTAACACTTGTAAATAATTTAACCATTGTGCAATGAAAATCAACGTGTAGTTAAAGTTGTTATCATGATTAAATTAATTTAAATACAATGTCATACCATCCATCTACTTTGGCTTGTTTTGGATTATATCGAATATCTATACTTTGGACACTCGATACTTCAATATTTGGATATACATATGACCTCGTTAAATATGTACAGAGATATTGAAATACTCTTTATCTAACGACCCAATTCCGGCATAGTTTGCAAGCTTGTTTTGGGAGGGAGAGGGAATTTTTTCAGGCTTTTTTACTTTGTCACTAAAGCGAGACACTAAACATGGCCGCCCCAAGAAACAATCTGGGGTTGGCTGCTCACAGCCCGGATAGCTTATCTACCAGGTACATGTAAGTCGACGCAAATGAGCAGCGTAACGCGGACTGGATAGTCCTATTCAACAGATATAACTTCAATTTGGTTGTACAATGCATGGATACCGATGTTGCCTAGTCCGGACTTTTTTTTTTGTGGCCTAGTTTTGAACAAGCGATTCCTGGTGTCAAGTATGGAATAAAAATGTGAAAAATTGGTGAGAATGCTACTGGCCTATCGGCTTAAATTAGTTATATGAAATACGAAAAATTATTAAAAAATAGCCAAGGGAATATCTTCTTGGTAATTTTATCACCAATTCCAAGTCATATATGCAACAGTAAAATCGTATAAAAACCAAGGTTATTTCTGTGAAAATATATCTGAACCCACCAGGTTTTGGCCCACGATGTTTGAATTCTCTCTTTGTAGGAGGCCTCTCAATTTTTCTGAGATCATCATATTTCTTGTTTGGTTTCCAAGCTCGTTTGGTGTTCACCACTAAATCGTGACTCATTCCTTTACGTGCGTCAAACATTTCACCAATTTTCTTTTCAGTAACATTTGTTGAGTGCACGTTCTTTGCGGACACGTGGTAAACTCGTTTTGAAATGCCATCAGGATCCTGGTTGTTGTTAGTCGTTGTACCCCTTGTACCACTTAGATTGTCATAGAGACCACTTTCCAAACCACTATTGTCGACTGCACATACATCTTCCATGGCACAGTCGTCACAATGCGTCATATTTTTAACAACATCCGTTGAATACAAATTTAACTCTTTCAAAAACGAATTCTTTTCCACAGGATCGTCTACATTGAATCTTTGAAGAAGCGTTTTGCGCATTGGCTGAACTGGACTCTGTAGAGGTGAAGTGTTTCCGTAACAGTCGAACGTATCAGCATCGCCATTCTCACTACTTCGTCGACCATTCTTTAGTTGTTTCAGATCGCGGACAACGAAGTCAAAAGCTTTTGTTCGACGGTCACCAGTCATTCCAAGAGGAATTTTCATCTGGCGAATTTGAGCTGAATAGGATGCCAAGCTTGATATAGCTACGTTTTCCACACAACTATCCTTGGAAGTAAGACACTTCCGACAAACGCGAAGCTTTTGAATGTTGTTATCAAATGCCTGCCTCAGATATAATGGAGCGGATAATCTGGTAAGACAACGATAGCTTTTGAAATGGAGAAGGCCGCAGATGTCGCATCTCGGAGAAATTTTCATAGGAATGGCACTTTCATCTCCTTTGGTGAAGATAAAAATACAAGCAAACATATCAGAGTTGGGAAATAGAGTAACTATAACTTAAACATCCGAATTTCTTGTCACTATTAAGTTAATGTAAATTATTCATACAGTATGTTTCGCCCAGTCTAAATTATAGATTTGCGCAGTTTCTTCGACATATTTCGAATCCAAAAACAAGTTTGAAACTGATTTTTCGCTTGATTTTTTTTTTTTCACTTTTGTAAATAATTTTAAACTCATTTGGACTCTCTTTCAATAAGTATAGGAAATAGTATGATTTCGGGCGCAATTCAGGATTTATTCGGAATTACTTTTGTTTTTTTGGTCTGCATTTCCAAATCTATCGGCAGTAAAACTCCCAGCTATTTCAGACCTTGAATTTTGTACAGAGCAGGAAAGTAGAAAATCGCTCCCCTGGTTTTGCCACGGAAAGTGGTAGAGATTGATAAATAGACCGGCCCCTGAAAACCGCAGCATCAATGTATCATTGTCATATGACAGTAATTAACCCTTTATCTGGCAGGTTTTCTGGAGGTCTCCCCTTGACGAGTAAAATCGTCTGGCGTTAGCCAGAGTAAAATTAATATGTTGCCATTTGGCAACACTGCCGGGTAAAGGGTTAATTAACCTGTAGTGAAAGGTGGTCGACTCAGTTGTCTTTTACCTAATTTAAACTTGCTCAGTAAATATAATAGAAATATGTCAGCTTATGACTATGATTCTAACTATACCACTTACCAGTAACTACGTTCTTAAGGGTCAAGTAAAGTTAACTTAACCAATCATCAATGATTACACAGAAGACCTTACGAGAGGTGAAGGGCAACTGAGTCTGACCAAATAAAATTACTTACCTGGTTATTGTTTCTGATTACGATTATTGATACTGACAAATATTCACAATATAGCACGGGATTTTCCTCTTATTCGATTGTCCGATTTGACGTTATCAATATATTTGGTGCAAACCTTGCACCAAACAAATGAAACAACGTGCAGAAGTATTCTCTATTGTTTTATAGCCAATATCCGGCACATTCCAGCTTAAAAAATTGCCAAAGGTACAACTTTACCAACTGCTGGGGCGGCCATTGCCATTGGCCTCGTGGTTGAAAGCAGAGGTCAGGGTCCAAACAAGCCAAATCGACCATCAAAAGAAGCCAAAAAGAGACAAACCCGATTATTGCGCGATAATCGATAAAAATATCAAAGCACTATTTTACAAATTCTATTTTTTTTGTCTTTAAATGTTTAGTAACAGTAGTTCTATCAAAACTTTGATCGATTGGAAATATTGGTTGTAAAATTTCTCAAATTCACCAGCTAAGGTGCACTATGAATTGTTCTCTCAAGATCAAAAGAAGGGAAGCTGAATTCAAGAATTCAAGTTGTGCTATTTTATCATAGTATAGAAGTAAAAGAAAGTAAAAAATTAAAAAAAAAATAAACAAACAAAATATTTCCATCCGCATGAAGTCTGTAGGGAAACCTTCGTCATTGGGTAAGGGAGATGGTGATTGTTCTTTTTGCCAATCAGTTGTACTGGTAATTGTAATAAATTGCATTGATTTCGGCCAATCAAGAGTAGGAAATTTTTGTTTTGTATCATTAAAATTTACCATTAAACCTAATTTAAACAAGTATTTTAATTTTTAACTTAGGCGTAAATATACGGACATCAAGCGATGTGAGATGTGACACCGTATCTTTTACCAAGAAATGTTTAGCAAACTAATTGTTTAAAAGTATGCTAATTGCCTTCTACATAAAAGTTTTGATTTTTAAAAGCTTAAAATACACACCAGTTTATCCCTGACAGACTTGAAAAAAACAAAAAGGGTTGGGAAACTGCCGGAACTTAGATCTAGAGAAACTGAAGTTTCGAGCGAAGGCCCTTCGTCAGAGTGAAACGTAAAATGACATGAAAACTACAGTAGATGGTGCATTCTTTTTAGTATGGGAGAATAAAAAACAATGGTTTGTATTCCTATATAGTTTGATTATTTAGTGGCATTTTCCTCCTGACAAGTTAATGTTTTTTTCTAACATGGGAGAATAAAAAACATTGGCTTGTATCTCTTATTCCCTTGGGTTTTCTTTTTGGTTTTTTTTTAAGTTTTGCGTATTACCATTCTTTGGGGCCTCTGCCAGGTCCTTCCCTTTTCAGTTAACTGTTCAATGTATTAAAATAGAAAATGACTTTCCATCATCTTTTTGTCACATGATTTTTCTTTATAAAAACGCTAGTTTTCTTGTCATTTTACGTTTCATTCTCATGAACTCTACTTTTACAACACTCTACTTTTATGTCTGTAAAAACTATATTACAGTAGTTCGTTACTCCTTTGGCCCCTAAATCTAAATTAAGGCCCCGCCCACACGGGCACAAATTTTGGTTTGGTTCATAAGAATTTGATCTGTTCCATGTGAATGCAACCCTTCCTCCATGCCAGTTTTTGGAACAGGAAGATACGGAACGGAACGCTTTATAACGCTCAAATTCATAAAGCCATAACAGTTAACAGACTTATTTGGTCCTCAGGCTCCTACATATCCATGTAAAGAAAGCTAATGAAGTTAATATTACATAAAATAAAATTCTATCTCAGTTCTTAAGATAATTTACCAGTGCTGTCCTCCTTTTCATCCACAAAATCCTCTTCATTGGTGCTATCTGATGCAAACTTGGTCTGTTCTGATTCTTCCAACAGAGCAGCAGAATTCCTGCAAGAAACCCATTTCAAATGCCTCTAAGATGTAAATATTTTATTCTACTATGCACAGCACAAATTTTACCTACATATTTATTTTAAGTGGGGAATGCATTCTTAATTAATTTTCCAGTCTATACAAATTTGCCCTGGAAGTTGATAGCATGAATGGTCAAATTTAAGAAAGCTAGCTCGGTAGTAGAGAACTGTATCCAATAAATTTATAGTCTAGCCTTGAAAGATTTACATGGTTGCAATGTCAATGCTTTATGAATTGGGTTCGTGTGGTTTGTTTTGATCAAAAGGGATATGAGCAATGACCTGCCATTAATGTTTCTGATAACCATGTTGTACTTTCTGTTTTTTGAGACTTCATACATAGTAAAATAACTTGTATATATACCTATCAGTATAACTAAACAACTGTTACAGCAGTTGAGCCCAAATTTAATTAAAATTCTGCATTACTGTAATACTGAGATACTAAGTTTGCTCTATTTATAAAAAATTCTATACCAGTATTGCAAACCAAATTAAGTCCATTGCCTCCATAAAAAAATACTTTGGAATTATTCCGAGAAATCATCTGAAGGGAGCACAGGTAGTTTTTTAAAATTTTTTAACTGTTTTAATAGCAGCATTTAGATGGGCACTGCCTGAGATGATTATTGGTATAGGCAGAGAAATATTATGAGTCTTTTAAATTGGATGGACAAAACAAAAATAGCTGACAATGACAACCCCACATCGTGGACCTGGCCAATCTAGCCTTCCCTTCACATCAAGACCCTCTCTTTCTGAACATTTTTATATGGCTGAAATGACAAAAATTACCTGTTTCTCAAAGGGCTGTTTTCCTGCGCTTGTGTTGGTAAATGGCCAGTTACCTAAAATACAATTTTTGTCAGTATCTTAATATCTACATCGAGTAAGATATATTGAGACTACAAACAAAACAGAAGTAGGGTTCAGTCTACAGAGACAGTTAGCAAACACTGAAGGAAACCAATCATGGCACATGCTTCTTTATGCATATATTTTATTGTGTGCACAGGGCATGAAATTTCCAATATACCCAATATCAACATAATACTAGACCTTAAAGTTCAATGCTAGTGAAAACTCTCTCCTAACAGTAAGTCTATCACTGACATTCTTTTTCTTGTACTGACAAATCTAGCTTTTGCCTGTTTAAAATACAAACAGGAAGCCACTATCTTAAAAAAGTAAATGAGATAGTTTTAGCTCTTTCTACATCTTGGGTCTCATTTTGACAAAAATTGTAAAATTATCTGTTGCAAACCAGAGTAAAACATTAACAGGCATTCTCCAAGATGTCTCTCCATGAATTTCTAAACAAAATTATGGAACATGCAGTAGTAGCAATGAATACAATGCAGAATGAAGTTAACAATCTAAATGACAGAACTGTTGAGTGCAGGAACTAGACAAGGAACTGAGAAGAAAAAGTGTGAAAAGAATGCCACAGTAAAATGCAGAAACGAAGTGTTTCTAGGGTTAGGAATTGAAGCATAAATTATTCTAATTTATATCTTTCATACCAAAAGTTCAGCCACATTTTTTAATTTAAGCTTATATCATTGATACTAAAAAGATGTGTGTATGGATATAGTTGTGTAATTGCTTTTATGTATCCTAGTTGCTTTGATTGAATACTACATTTCAGGGAGGAATACTGGATTCTAGAATCCTGGTATCCCAACTTGTTACGGCTGAAAGTTTCAAATTTCATGTCCTAGCTCACAAATTTCTTTTCAGTCAACAATGCTGTGGATGTCAATCTCTGCAGTAAGATATCACATGGTGAATAATCAGACAAAGTTTCACCCTATTCTTGAAAAGTTTTTAACATAGCTTATAAAACTACCTTTCATGACCTAGCATTTGACACTTTTCAAGTGTCTTCATCAGGGGTAAACATTCTCTATTTCTATCCTCAGAGAACCTCAATGATGGGTTTTGTAATTGTTCCAAATATTATAGGAATTACAGAACCTATGAAAAGAATCTTACATAGTTGCAACACAAAGATTCCCTAAAAGCCATTCTTAACATTGGACAGATTTTTTGCTAAGCCTAAGTATCACATTGCAATTGATCAGAAAAAAGATGTGAATTTCATTCAGTGTAATGACTGTGATCAGGAGAACACATCAGCCAGAAACTTGTAAATTCTGCTTGGAGTGAGCATGTGCCAAACCAAGGAAAATTTGTAAATTATTACCACCAGTCCATACTACCATCAAGAATGTTGTCTGCAGGAGTAGCATATCCATAGCAGCCCCACTTCATAGAATCACGATGACAGTGGTCTATTACCAGATACCTGTTTTGCATTTGATTAATGGATAACAAGTTTTACTGTTTCTCTGAGGATTAAAATAAGGACCTAGTGCTCAGAATGACCACCCCTGTTGAAGACACTAGACAGTAGTATCAAAATATTGCATCATGAACAGTAGTTTTGTAACCTATGTTCACACTTTCCTTGTCAGAGTAGCATGAAACTATGTCTAATGTGACAATTACCACCACATGTAAAACACCTCCTGGCATATGGAGAAGCAAAAGAACTAATTTACATCAACCTGTATCAGTGAAACATTCTACAGCCTTTTATAATGGAATATCAATTTTCCAACAATGAAACTTCTGAGTGCAATATAGCAGTTTGGTAAAAATCAGTTCTTGTACAGTTTTTGATGTACCTTATACCTGTACCATACTTTAAGTAAATTATAACTTATTCACTTGTATACATGTACTCCTACTGCCCAAGATTGCTTTGTCCAACTTCACTGTTGGGAATCAGTTAGGTGTGGAAGAAAAATCTTGTGGGAAATAAACTTATATTACATGATTTAGTAAAATAGCTGTTTTCAAATCCATAATTTATATGACCTAAGGTGTACTAAATACTTACAAATATTGTTCAACTAATGCTTCATTATTACTATTGTGTATTTGTGTATTATGTGAATTCTCTTAACACTACATATGTGATGTTTCATGGTAAACAAGAAAAAATGAGTAAACTCACCAGAAGTCAAAGAGACACTTAAACTGTACTTATGTATTTCAAATGACATTTTGGACAGGGTGTCCTTCTGACCTGAAGAGGGAGACATCACCAGAAACATCACTGGAAATACATAAGTGCAGCTTAATTTAGTTTTTTGTCTTTTAGTGAGTTCTCTCCTTTACCATCACATACTCAGTCTGTCCCAAAAAAATTGTGGTAAGACAATTCAGGTTAACTTTAATTACATATTTATTGTAGATAAATGTAATGGGTGGCCACTTTCCAAGTTTACTTCAATGCCCATGCAAGAATGGCTCAAAATCAAGGTTGACAATAAAATGCCTATTTTATACATTGTTTTAAAATTTACACTGATAGTGACACATCAGTTTTCAAAGTTTGCTGATTTATTGCTGACAAGGGATATTTTCAAACACCTTTCTGTCAGTGGTACACAGTAGTAAAAATGACACCTTCAACTGAATTTTGAAACTTAATCTTTCTCTTTTATTTTTTTTTTACAATATGTCTGGGAAAAATGTATTACACTTCTCTTTGAGATACCTTTAGCAGAAAACTCCTGGCAGAAACCACCTGAAATGCACTCCTGGGGCTTGTAACTGAAACCTACAACTGAATACTGGTATATTTTTCAGTTTCGATCACAAAAAAAAGCTGGTAGGTACATTCCTGCCATTCAAGTGAGCAGTTTGCAATTGGAGCATATGTTCAGCAAGGCAGGGCAAGTGACAAGCAAAATGTGATGTATTGCAATTTATTTTAATTTTAGGAGTAACCTCATTTGTTTGTCCTTAATATAGCACTTTAAAAATAATTTCCTACAATGAAGGGTTATGAAGTGTATTAAAAGGGGCTGATATGCTCTCTTAATGTCCACAAAGATATCATAATGTTCCTGTAAAATGTAGATCTGCACAGTTAATAATTTCATTGTAAATTAAATAGTTCACTCTGGTGTGCTGTAGATATATAAAATCTAATATAAATGTATTGTATTAAATTTTTTTACCAAATATACATTGCTTAGGAACATGAAAGTAAAGCCTGGCAAGAATTGTATGTTTTTCTAAACAGTTTTTAAAAAGTAAAAAATCAGTTTACTTGATTTATTCAGACCTTTTTTTGGCAGGGGAGCTTTTGGTTTTCCTTTTTTTTAACCTGAACAGCCTGGCCCTTTTAGGCAGTAGGTTGCACACTCATGTTCTGAAGCTCCACCTTGGAGTAGTCTGTGATAGATTTTAACTCTTGAAAAGTCAAAGTACTGACACAGGTACATGCAGGTTCAACAGTAAGTTGTCATTTACCCAGTTGCAAAAACAAATTTAACACTTCAAACTTAAAATCTGTGATCTTAGTTGTTGAAATCCTATTGGTAGTAGGAATTAGACATTCACTGCATGTTGCTTTCATATTTCCTGCCATATTTCCAGGTTTCACACAGATTGTACTACATGGGTAAATCATACTTAATGTTGAACATGAACTTGGTTCCTAATAATGATGGGTCATCATCATATTGTGACTTCTGCTTAGGCAGTACATATGATGAACATGCACCCTAGCTCACCATCTGAGTCGTAGTGGCTCAATGGTTAGAGCGTCTCACCGGGCATCATAAGGTTGTGGGTTCGATTCCCGTCTAGGGCTCAGAAATCGTTTTTCTGAGAGAACGAGCTTGACGAACGTCCACTAGACAAATATGATTAATCCGTCTAACGGGTTAACATATTTGCCAGATTCTCACCTGTTTAAAACAACAAAAGTCTTCGCCCCACTTTTATAAAACTTTGTGTAACTATGACTAGTGTAGTCTTCATCAGCCAATTCTTGCGTCAATTGCGTGCACAAGTACAAAACTTACAAATGCCTTATTACGTCGAATAACCTACAGCGTTCAACCGGACGAGATGTAAAAAACCAAAATCCCCGCATGTTTTTACATTGCTCAGGTTTATTAGCAAATAATCACTTTAGATGAAAATATAGATCAAAAACCCTTACGTATAGTTAAGTTACTGTTATTAATAAATGCAAAAAATGCTAACGATTTTAAATCGCTCGAACGTGGCAGTCAGCAAACTGAGTTAATAACCGTGTAAAAGAATTTGCTGAAATTCATCAACGCACTTGAAAAAATACACCTTGAACTTCTGCTCTGAAACCTACAAAAATTTACATAAACAGCTCATTATAATTACTTGCTATCGTCTAGTTTGCATATGTCTACGGAATATCTGAATTGTAATTACATCCAACGCCACTTTTCCTTTTAGTTGGTAAAATATCACCAAAACCGGGGGAAATATAACACCAGTTAAACATCACCAAGAGGCTTGAACTTTATATAAACGATTAACAAACCCTTTAATGGGACGGAACTATGCAAACCATGGTTTAAGCAGCGTAATTTTCAAACTGCGCCACGACAGCTATCACCACATTTCAAAATCTCGCCAACAGGGAAAATGATTCAACAAAAAACTGAAGCTGTCTCAGCAGCGACAGTGGGTCCCTTAGCGCGGCACTAACGGGTACAAGTACACATCGCAAATACTTCCGATATCAATCTTTGTCTTAGCTAGAATACATCCTCACGCTTGATGTAAAGATAAACGCGTTTCGCTTTGCTGAAGGAATATTTAACGTCAAGCGGCTGCGCCAGACATCGTGACAAATCGGCGTTGAAAACAACGTATTTTCGTTTGCGAGACGATTTGAATCTTACCAATAAAGGATGAAAAGAACCGTTCTTGACCAAGGTTGATTCTTCGCTGATATTTTCGATGATACGTTCAAGATGAAACCTGAAAGCGGTTAAAGAAATCTCTATGTGTTGGTCAAGACAAGAGTGCGGTGAAGTTACACTTACTTTGGATAACACACCTTACACCTAACACTGTATTCACGTTGAGCTTAGCTCACCTTTTTCGGTCGGTTTCAGTGGCCATAGTACTGAATTTTACGGTTTTGTCGTCTGCAGTTACGCGGTTTAAACCACACGGTGAAACTTTAGAGAAAGCTGTGGACGTTTCTGATACTTCCCGCGGAGAAAGGATCTCACAACTCGCTAGCTACGCTTCATCAATTCTTCCCGGCGATTTCCATAATTTTACCCACAAGTCCCTGCACAAAGTTCCTCCAGATGCGACCGAGGGGGCAAGAGTGCATTGGAAAGGAAATTTTTAATCTTTCTCCGTTTTCCATCCAGCTTCCGAACTCGCTTTCTTTTTGTCTCCAAGCCAGAAGGAAATGAATGTCTCAAAATGTCTCGTCGGCTGTCTCGATGGGAAATTTCTTACTATCGTAACTGTTATTGTTATAGAGTAGGCATGGAGATAGGGCTATACAAGCTAAGTGTATTCAATTGCAGTGCAGCCTTGAAGTGTAGCCTTCAATCGGGTACACGTTTTTGTTTTCGAAACTAAGCATGCAATAAAGATGATTTATGACATATGTTTTTGGTTAAAAAGATGTATGCTCGCATTTTCATGCGTATATATTTCTCAATAAGTGCCGTTCTCTTTAACAATCATAGACTTCGAAGGATTAAACCAACCCTTTATTATTATGATTGCAGGCTTCGTCGCAAAGTTAACCAGTAATATGAATGCAGGCTACCAACCAGGGAGGCTCGCAGGTTTACACGAACCTCCATTTTTACGTCCCGAATTCACCAAAACGAAACTTCGGACCCGTCTTGATTAAAGTGCTAACTTAAAAAAAAGACATTCAGTTTATAAATCAGCTGGTTATTTGTATTTCCGTCTAAAGCCTGGTTTTCATTTGTCGCATTTCATTGGTGATCGTCCCTGATAAAACTTTACGATGATTTTTCGTCGGGGGCCGTGGGGGCCCCTCAACGTTTTATATATTCAAGGAGGCGAAATGTCGTTAGGCTCCCTTAAAAAACACAAATGGTAATACTCCGCAAAGCATTTTATTATTTGTTTCATAGCACGCGCTGGTCGCATTTCCATTTCAAAATGCAAATAGAAAATATAAATTAAAAAGTGTCTAAAATTGAAAGTGAATATGTCCCCTTGATTCCTTCTTTTCTGCCAGCGTGCCTTGGTTACTACATTACTGCCAGCACAACTAGTTACTGCTTACTAGTTATTTCTAATACAAGATAATATTGGTATTTTGACTTTCAATTCATAAATTAGTACGTTTCTGGGACAAAAAGTGTTGTACTGACTACTACATTTAAAACGTGGGTCAGACCTCTTACAGCTAGGTTTGGACTGTCTTTATCTGTTGTTATTTTACTCAGGCAACCCCTAAACGATTTTACTCGCCAAAGGGAGATCCAAGAACTGCAAATAGTAAAGGCTGTGTCTCAATCAACCCCATCTTGTCCCAACTGTCTTCTATTATTTTACTCTGGCTAACGGCAGACAAGTTTACCCGCCATTGGGAGACTTCTTTGTTTCAGGTTTAGTCACATGTAAAAAGGCATTTTATTTGGCGAAAGCTGCTGGGAACGAGTGGATTAGCCCTGTAAATGTGTAACTTTCCTGGAGAAGTATTCATTCAAATTTCTCTTTGAAAGATATACACTTGTCGAAAAATTTGGTCCCATCAGATGCGAAAGTCTGTGCGACGCCTGTTTACGTGTAAAAATACCCAGATATGAATGTATGACAATCCCTCCATGATAAATATTTTTATTATCGGGCATTAGCTAACCTTTCCTGGCGAGGGCCTCATGAAACGCACCATGATCCTAATGGTAATAAAGTGATTATAAATACCAATCTGATTGCATAGTCAAATCAATATGGTATTATCAATCAAAATCCCAGCCATTCCTAGGGCATTGGAAAGTTACTCGTGGTAGAAACTTTTGAACATGACAGTGTAGTTGTGCAGAAATCTGTTTTGGCATCATACATTACCCCATTCAGGGGGAGGTGATAGAGGTAAGGCTTATCATGGTACATTTAGGAGACTGGGCTGGGTTGTGTGACTGAACTACAAGCGTACAAACTGGGGTGTAAAGGGATCCAATACAAGAAATAAGGTTTTAACTAAATTGATCCGATGTGATCAGAGCGAATGATATCGAATCCAAGTTGGATAATTATAAAAGTGGCCATCCTCCTGGGAAGGATCAGGATTGGAAAAGCTTTTCTACACAACTCAAAGAGGTGGATCCAGAATTTTCCAGAAGGTGGACAATTTGTTAGATATAAATTTAATGTGGTATGAGAAAATGTTTTTAGGTGCCATTTGGAGCAGGGAAAACGTCTTCGATCTTCACAGTTCTTCACACTTAGTCGAAACTAAATTCGGGCCAAGGAGGATCAGGAAAAACTAATTATAGTGTAGTTTTAGAATGAAAAGTGGTTGTTTTGCTTGAACCTGAAGGACATTACGTAACAATTCAACGATTCTTATGAATAATAAACCTAACACTTAACCAAGGCCTGTAATCAGCTTTTATTTCGTTTAAGGTACTCGACTTAATGTTTTATCCTCGTGAAAAAACCTATTCCGTACGTTAAAGGAAGAAAGGTGTTTAAAAAGTCTAGAAAAGTGCATACCTGGTGAAATGTAACGTTGGATAGCCTGTGCGTATCACAACACTTTCGTTTTGGATAGACTTATGCGTGGCATTTCAACCTTAACGTCGTAGTTAACTACGGGAGTTTGAAGCGACGATGTGCATTGATACTAAAGCTGTCATGATCAATAATAGGAGTTCCTTTTCAAATTCTAGTAAGTTTCGGCAGCATTTAAATTTTTAAGGAAAAACATCCTGTTAGTAGACCTGCCACAATATCAAGTAGATATGAGTGTGGGTGATAAGTGGTATGCCTTTATGTGTTACGTAATGCAGTTTGGAAGGGGCTCTCATGAAGAATGTTAAAGGGACAAAGTTTCAAAACAAGAAAGTGGGTGTTATAAAACTGCCGGTCAGATAAAAATTGAGATAGGTCGACAGTTTTCTTGAATCTAAGCGCGGGTTCGTGCAAGGCAGAGAGTTAAGGGGGAGGAGGGAGTACAATTCCAAGCGTATTCCAGTTCCCATAGCTGTATGGGTAATTTTTTCCACGAAAATGAACCAAAAAATCCTCGCATGTTGCCCATATTTTTACAAAACGATCAAAAACAAACGAGGCTCGTACGATTCAGTAACATAGTCTACCACACACCATTGTACTGTCCAACAATAAACATGAGGAAATCTCAATATTTTTCAGAATCATCAGGGTAATGTGAAATGATAAATTCACAATTAACCTACACTGCTGAAGTCAACTTTTTCAGTTGGCTTCGGCAGTGCAGGTTAATTGTGAAATTATCGTTTTCATATTACCCTGAGGATGATTCTGAAATAGAATTGAAACACTGCACATCCATCCATGGATAGCGTTAAGTTGTCGCGAGAATATCTCGTGCACTTAAATTGAATAATAACTCGCCCTCCAATCCCTGTAGACTCGATAGCTCAACAGGTAGAGCGGCAGACTGGATTACCGAAGGTGCGAGTTCAAATGCCGCTCGAGTCAACTTTTCAGTTGACTTTGGCAGTGTAGGTTAATTGTGAATTTATCGTTTCAAATCTCAACAGGTGACCCCCTTCACTAACCAGTAGCCTATGCTGGATAATATGATATAATCAGGGGTTTTGACGTCTGCGGCGGAGGCTGCTAACCAGAAGTTTATGAACGCTGTGACGAAGCAGTGGATACCAATCAAAATTATTTTTTTCTCAAACAATAGAAACTTTTAAGAATGACCTTCTCTGAGGTCTTTTCTTGTTTTTTGGCTGGCCTGGTGAGGGCCATTCTCCTCTTGGTCAGAGACTTTAGCTCCTCGCTCAGCAATGTGCCCCTGACAGTTTAATAAATTCCTTTATTATATGGCAACGTTAGTTTTCCGGCCTGTACTCAAAATGACGCACGCTGATTGGCTGCCTAGCTGTGCAATACGTTTTTCGTACAGACCGGCTGGAAGTTTGAGGCGCGAAATGTGAGTTCCTTGTTCAATTTATAATTTATACACTTTCCGGCTATATAATAAATTCCTTATTAACCTTGTTTGTTGGGTCTGTACGGGAAAGAATTTGCCCTCGGAATTTACGCACAGACCTCGCTCCTTCGTCGCCAGGTCTGTACGAAATCCTCTCCCAAATACTTTCCCGTACAGATCAAACAAACAAGGTTAATAACTAATCAGTACAGTTCTTTTTTGGAACACTAAAAACGCCATTTCTGAGGATGTCCCGAACCACCTAATAAAGAGGCCGGTACTTGCCACCCTCTTCTGGACCACTGCTCCCTCCTCTGCTCAAATGAAGATATTGGAGAGATATCTCCTCACATTAGCGCGATTACACCTTTGACGCAAAGAAGCTCAGCAAAATTACTTCGATCTCACACCTTCCGCCCGTAGCATATCCACTGATGATAGTATATTCGGGATTAATGTAGAGCCATAGGTTTTTTGCCTTTATGGTTCTATTTTATTTATTTTTTTATCTATTTTATTTATTATCGAGGATAGTATGAATAGGGTTGGTGTTTAGGAGGGGGCGAGCTCCCCAAAATAAATTTCTCCACTCTCTAATAATTAACCCAAACATATCACAAATACTGGACTGCTTGTTGATCGTGCGGTCAAAAGTCTTAGTATTCTGGATACGAAAAATCACGTAACCATTACATTTTCCCATGCTGAAATATCATCACCATTGTCCATTTTATATTCTGCAACAGGAATTGGCACCGTCACATTTTCTAACAGTGTTTTACTTTAAACTTAAACTCCATTTCGTAAGATTGTGTAAATGCTCTATGATGATTTGATTATACCCCTCATCCAATAAGACCTTAGTCATATTCAAAGTGCTACTCTGGTTTCGTGGCCAGCAAAAGGTA
>JBAHVQ010000127.1:2066348-2078823 GCA_036872915.1 Nanipora kamurai
TGAGGTTTGTGTATTTTTGGAAGGCCATAGAATCTAGGTGGCAAACCGTCACTGCTGTGAAGTCGTTTGTAAAGAGACTCGCTTATTTTCTCCGATTTCTTAAGCTCGAGTAATATTTTGTTGAGTTTGCGTTCAGTCGTTTTGGTGGGGTCATTTTTTAATAGAGTGTAAGTGTTTCTGTTGTCAAGTAAGTCAGATGCCTTATTGTTGTAGTCATCCGTGTCCATTACCACAACACAATTACCCTTATCGGCTTGTGCTGCGATCCTATCTTTGTCTTTTTTTAAGTTTTTTAATGCATTCAAAATGTTCTTCTCAATATTTGCGGCTGGGGGTTTTGCACGTTGTACCTTTTGCTGGCAACGAAACCAGAGTAGCACTTTGAATATGACTATTGCTGGGTTTCCGATGCATCACGGGTAGTTTCAAGCTTCCAGGGGGCAAACGGCCAGTTTAGCGCTTAATTTGAAATTCTAATTCTGGCCGAGTAACACAAATTTGCCCCCTGTCGAGACTGGAACTACTCACATTGCACGGAGAACTTACGGTTTTTGTGAATATGATTCATTAAATACGACTCGTGACCATGGTCTTGACAGCGACCTCCGTAGCTCTGTCGGCAAAGCACTGCACTGGTTCGGTTCGGTTCGCAGGGTGGCTGGTTAAATTCCCAGCTGGTGGCCCAGTGGCTTTTCGCAAATGGTCCAGACTGGGTCTTAAAATGCATGAATCGGACACTAAAAAATTAACTTTCACTTACCATAGACTCTATGAGCTGTTTCGGGGCTGAAAGATTGCGACGTTTTAGCCCGTAATTATTGCGCTTGCAATCAACACCTTCGCATTGCGGGTATTAGTCTATTTGCACTAATTGCCATATTTGTATTTTTGACATACCTATTTTTAAGCCTGGACAGCTATTTATTGCCTGGTCAAATTCTTTTCTACCAAGATGTTCAGTTCTTTTAACGAACAGAGTTTCCCTCTGTTCGTTAAAACCTTCTGGCGTTAGAAGAACAACGTCTTTGAAGTCCAGTTTCCACTTTGTTGTTTTTCTTCCTGCAACTTTTCTCTGTTAGGTTACAGCTTAGAATCAATGTCAGGGTCAAGGTTAGCCCAATTATTAGGGTTTGAATGTGGTATATGTACGGAGAAGGGTCGCAAGTCAATTAACAAGATTTTTTTTTTTAAAAAATTATAACTAAGGTAAGATATTCCAGACATGAGCTAAGCCAAATTTCCTGTACCAAATCCGGGAGTTGCTAAAGTAACTAAGGAATGCTCTGGAAAGGAAAGCTCCATTACATGTGGAGCGAAAATTCCAGGATTTTAGAATTGTATCACTTTGACTATCCGCCTGGTCCACTTATGTCTAATAAATGTCTAATAAATACTGAAAGCTACCAAATTGGCAGGGTTATTATGTATAAACATAAAGTAGACACATCGAAGGTTACAAAAAGAAATGACTTTTGCCCGCTTGACTACAGTATATTGTGAATTTTGTGGTCTCGGCCCATTGAAAACGCATGAAAGAACACTATCATCCCTCAAAATGCCGCTAAAACGTTCGTGCCTCGGATTAATACTTCCACCTTTAAATGATCTTGTTTTAGACGTGACAATAAGACATCGCGGTTGAAAAAACACCGAACACGCTACGGTCGATCTAAAGCCACTCAAGAGCCAGGTGCAAATGTGAGTCTCCGCGCTGAACTCTAATTCCCTACTGAGTCTGCTGACTTGACTAATCGGCTCACAAAAATCTCCACAAATTATAAAGCAATCTTGAAATAAGCTGGCATGCCATATATATACATACAGGGCATGCCATCTGTATGTATATATAAATACATACATACATACATACATACATACATACATACATACATACATACATACATACATACATACAGCAAATTGCAGAAATTCTGGCACAAAACGTATCAACATATGAACATATCAGGAGCTTTGTCTTCTTGTTATTTTGATATTACTATAGTTTTGCTATCTATCTATCAATCGATTGATCGATCGATCGATCGATAGATGGATAGATGGATGGATGGATAGAAACGTGCTAAATAAAGGTGATTACTATCTATTTTACAGGGGTCAACATTTAACTACCTATTTTGTAGTAATTCCATGTTCATTAATTTGAAATATTTTTGTTTTTAGCTCTTGGTCTTTCATCAAAAGTCCCTGAAAAATTACAGAAACACAAGACCAGTTACACATATCCTGATTTACTACGGAATAACATTTCACATGCACCTCGTTTGACATAATTTACTGCATATCCTGTAGTAAATGTTATAAACTCTGCATCGGTGGAACTGACCGACGTCCCGCGGACAGATTTGCTGATTGTGCCATCTGACAAATTTCCGGAGGTAATGATAGCCGCAAGAGACAAGAAAGACGTCTTATTTGCAAACTTAGAACCATGGAATCAATAAACTCTTCTCTTTGATTTAACTCTTTCCTGTCCGAGGACTTTCCCCTAGACGAGTAAAATCGTCTGGCGTTAGCCAGAATTAAATACTAAAGTCTCCATTGGTCACTGAGGACCTATATGGACAGGAAGGAGTTAATCGCTCACTAAGTTATTGCTTTAGCATGGGCGGATCAAAGCGTTAGCTTGTGAGCTTTATTCTCTCGAATTTTATTCTAGTTCGTGTCATTTATCCCTTTACCAGTCATTGATTAGTCTAGCATAAGAAGATAAAAACACTTTCTTGTGTTCTTTATTTCCTTATAGTCAGACTTTTTAGTGGCCTTTACCCTTTTACAAGTTAATGTGTCTTTCTGTCATAGGCGGAGTCGCTTGTACCCCTTGTTCTCTTGGATTTTCTACTATTTCAACTTTTGCGAATTATCATTCCCTCATTTCCTCTTGCGCATGAAAATTCAACCATAATCGTGTTTCCATATAGTTCTATATTGTTGTAATTCAGACGTTGACTCTTCCCCTAGAGCCCAGGACTTCTCGGTATAGTGATCGCCGAGTTATGTCGAACTGATAACTTCTAGACATGGATGAGATTGCCAATTTAGTTTTCAAGTATCTTGCTTCTCGTATCTCGATCGAGCAAGTTGTCAAAATGCTTAAAGATGATACTACCTTGCCTGGAGAACTGGCTTCGGATGTTGTGTTTTAACATTGCTTTTTACACGTCCATGTTCGTAGCCTCTGCCGCATGGAAGGGGCTACGAAAAATTGATTTCAAAAATTGTAAAATTGATTTCCTGTTAATTTTTTGTTTTGAAAAAATTCAACCAGACGATCTTTGGTAGATGGCTGGGTACTCAAGAACAAAATTCATGAACTGCCTGCCAGTTAATCTATGCGCTTCACTCATTATATAAAACAAAATCCAGTGACCGTGGTCTTGTAGACACGTGAATAGAGAAACTTGCAATTTGGCTGTCCAGCAACACAAATTTTGGTTCCTGTCTCCGACAGTCGGCGTTGGATGTTTCCATTAAATGTTGATGCGTACGTTGAACTTGGTTCAATTTCTACAACAGTCGTTGATCGATCGCCGATAGAATTACAACAATTACAGCTCACGTTTCTATTATAATTAAGTCGTAATCCCTGCAAGACTTAATCGCCAACTGAATTACAACAATTACAAGTATGTGGAAACCAGGCTTAATCATTCACTTACAGCACGTGTTTTATCAAATCTAAAAAAAAATCAAATATTTTTCTTTTTAAACTTGATAAAACACTGCAGTTCTTTTTTAAACGCTACTTCTAAAACTTACTAATAATTCATGAGGAAAATACAAAGGGAAATCATAACTGTAACGGATCTATATATGTAATACGGATATCGATCACTTTTCGCGTCAAATTATTGCGGTTCAGAAAACATTAATGGCCAAACTTTCTTCATCAATTAGTGTATAAGGAGGGTCGTTTTAGAAGTCATTAAAAAACTCGTAGATCGTGCTTTATCGGATCTAAAAACTCGGCTGTCACCTCGTGTTTAAGTAATATTTAAAACACGAGTAGGAGCGTTCTTTCAGATTTAAAACACGAGCGCGTAGCACGAGTGTTTTAGATTTGATAAAACGCGTACTACGAGTGTTTTAAATAGCTTGAAAAACGAACCAGACACTTGAGAATTCCAACAATAGTGCTAATACATTCAATTTTGAGACCTGTCAGCCGTCTTTGACGAAAATATGCATGTCACTGTTTTCGCTGCGCGAGATTTAGAACTACACGACAGTCAACACTTCGGGATTAAGAGCAGATCATCACAGACATAAACGTGGTTCAAATGGATCAAGTTCGGAATCTGGTTCGTGAAGAGCGGTTTCCTGCATTATTTCATCACCTTGGTGCAGTGCAAGATTAGATAAATCACGAAGCTTTAATTTTGACTAATAACTCATTAATCCTACAACGACGGGACCGGTATGTACGTTAACGACAGTTGTCAAATTTGTGTTCAACGTTAGAAGTGTTGAACGTTCTTGTATTTTTATACGCTTTCAAATTTGTAAGCAACGTTATAAAGGTTCCATAATGTTGTGTGTTTGTCGTGACTTGTTCGTTAGTGATCAGTGTATGTAATATTGTCAGACTTTTGAAGTAGAACTCCTGCTAAACATTCGCTTCTTGATAGGTGGGTTTTTCTAGTAAATTCAATAATATAGTCGGTATACCTTGTTTGATTTGCCTTGAATGTATTTTTTCCTTCTCGTTAAATTTGTAATTAGGATAAGTATAAAAGCCTTTGCACGTGATGAAATACGCGTACTCAATTGGAGAATGTACCTTATGAATATTAATGAGCTTTGAATATCCGACAAAGTACTCCTACTCCGTTTTTAAATATTACATACAATACTGATTTCTTTTAGAAGCTAAGAAAAAACTTGAAACATCGATGGTCAAAATTAACCTTTGTCCGAGCCGTTGTTCAGGCAGTTTGTGTCCACCTCATCTAATTTGCTCCGTTTTTTTATACAAAATATTAAATTTTGACCAAGGATTATTCAAGCGCCATCTTTATAGTAATATATTGACTACCTTTCTGAGTGTAGATAGCTGTTCCAAAATCCTCTCCTGGTGTGGCGTTGGCGTGCAATGCGATAAAAGATGCTACAAACAAAAATAATATTAAATACAAATCTTACTTTCTAAAGGTGCGTTAAAACCAGCTTCACTCGACGAACAAAAATTGTCAAACATGAGTTGGTAAACTCAAAAAAGTTTGCTAACTCATGCTTTCACACGACAAACTTCCGCCGACACAGAGACGTCGCTTTAACTACAACAGTTTTCTAGCACTTGTTCCATAATCTACTGTTTGACATTCTTGTTTTGTTCTAGGGAAGAAATGTCCCACGCACGAGGATTGTAGCAAGTTTTCAGAACAAACAGTAAAGTGATGTATTTTGTGTAGTTGACGTAGATATCAGGTGAATTGTACGCTGGATTTGATTAGTTTATAGTGACGAAGTTGTTGAAAAAGTTTGCGAGAATCGAGATCGGTTCTATTTCCCACCAATATGTTTGCAAAACTGTTGTTACTACGTTCACACACGCAAACTTAGATTTGCCAGCCTGTGTTTGCAAACTTTAGTTTGTCTTGTGAAAGCGCCTTAAAGTGAACGCAATTGGACTAGATTTGGATTAAATCAGAGTCCACCCGTTTGAGGTGCTCTGGAAAGGATTGAGGTTGAACTCGAAAGCACTAACTTGTTTTAAATAAACTCCGCATCTTTCTTTCTCTCTCTCTCGAGATAGCAGTTTTACTCAAAGCCAGTCCAAACTAGGGCCCGGTTGTTCAAAGGACGATTACCGCTAACCCAGGGTTAAAATTTAATCGGCTGTTTTGTTGGACATGTTCTATTTGATAACTTTTCTAGATAAAAACTTTTAAAGATCATTCCCTACGTTAGCAGTAATTCATCCACAAAGTTTTCACTAATCCTGGGTTAAGTTAATCGGCTTTTGAACAACCGGGTCCAGTAATGTGAACAAATGGTCAAATCAAGTTCGCTGATCGAAGTTGACAGAATTAGAGTTAAAGGGGGTACCTAGACTTTTGCCTTCTCAGATCAACCCTGAAAAGTCTCGTTCTCTTCAGCTGACTCTTAGAGCGATGACATTCGGGGTAGACATGAGTTCACTTCACTTATAATTCTTACTCTAAACAGGTAACCGACCAGGACTTCTTAGACAACTTAAGCTTTCTTTTATCTAATTTAAATCATGTTCACCAGTAATTTTAGACAGGAAAGAGGCAAGAGGCTGACCGAATAACTAATGACGAAGCCGAGAACACACGTTACAACATGTTACAGCAATTACTCAATAGCTTGGATAGGAATGAGATAAAAGTCAGCAAGCAACATCGGGATTAGATTCAGGTTAATTATCTGAGAAAAATTCCCATCGGGATACGTTTGGGGTTAGGCTTTCACTACCCTAACACGTCATTGATTTCTTTTTATCAAATTTGTGAACTTGAAGTATTCTCCTTCTGTATACCATTGAGAATTTCACGCAATATTGCCTTGCAATGTTGCACCGTGGGTCCTCAGTTGAAGAACAGCAGCAACCTCAAACAGCGATAAATAGGATTTGTGTGACCACGTGTAGAAAGATGGTATGCAGGCCAATAAAATGACTGAATTTCGTCCTGCCTATATGGATGGGAAATTGAAAGGAACATTTGTCCTACATCTCATCCATATGTGCAGAAGAGTATTTTTGTGAACAGGTATAACTAGTTTGTGCGTTAGTAGTTTGTTTGTTTGCGTGTTTGTTTTTCTTTTCGCGTACTGAGGTCAAAATTTTTGTTTTATCTTCTTGATAAGAGGAAACATTGTTAGAGCGTACAGCGCAATTATAAGTATATACTAGCGTATTGACGGAATAGCTTCGGAAAGAATTTGCTGGGTACCTAAGCCGTTTCGGAGTGAACTATCCCATGGCCAATACAACACAAACATAAACTAGGTTTCGCTTACTTTAGGAGTATCACGCATCCTCTGTTCCTCATTTAAATATTTTTGTCCTTTTAGGGCATTTTTAGAATCATCAGCACATGACGTCGTTGCGTCTGTTGTTATCTTCTGTATGGATCTTTGTCTTCGAGCAGTTTTTCGAGGAGCTTCCAGTATCTCTCCACCTGCTATTTTCTCACGTAGGAGAGACGTCCTATTTGGTTGAACTTCTGGAATCGAACGACATTTCTTTACAGGTTTACGATCCTTGCCTTCATCACATTGCTGGCGTTGATGTCCTGAAACATCACCACCTTCTCCGCCTTCTTGTAAAGAGACAGTCTGAGTCACAAACGTTGCACTTGCAGTTCTATGAAAAGGTATATATTCATCGTTCGTAGAAGAAAGCTTCCCCGAAGACTCATTGGAAACGTGGTCTTTGTCACTTATCAAATAGCAACCACCAACATCTTCCTGAGCCCATTTCGATACCAGGTCGTGAGTTCGACTCAAGGAATAAGGTTCTGAACACGACGTTTTTACGTCACGCGCTGATAACGAATTTGGAGCGATTTTCGCCGTGGAATCAGTCAATCTCGATGAAGTGTTCTGCTTAGGTTTAATACGCAAGTTCGAAGGTGAGAAAGAGCGACTGAAGTCAAGAGGAGGAACAACTCCCCGTTTACTTGCTTTGCCGTGCGTTAAATTTGTTGACTGGTCCTGAGCACAATCTGACGACGAATGGTCTGGATTATTTTCGTGTAATTTGGGATTCGACCGGTTATGGCTACTGTTAACATTTACTAGATTGAAAGAAAAAAACCCGAATATATTTACGAAATAATAAACAGTCAATTTGAAATAAAATTACATAGTGGTGAAAGAGATAAACCATAAAGTACTTTCCATGTACACCGATGCAGTTTAAGCAGTTCATCAGAAAATACTCGAGGTACTTTCTTAATACGAGTTTAAGACTCTTACTCGAACCGTCAGCCTTATTCTTACACAAATGGCCATGTTATTTTAATTTCGGGCGAAACAAACTTGAAGCAAGTAAGAATGAAACCGGAGGTTAGGTAAATAGAATAAAAAAATTCAAATAAACTGGAAATTAGAAATAAGCTACTTTTGTTTTTCGATGAAATCTCCAACATTGCATAGCAGGTAAGAAAACTTGGAGAAAAGCAATGAGGTAAAACAAAGAACACTGAACCAGAATACAGGGCAAAGATTTACATGTGGTTGGATTCACGAGCATGGTTGATGAAGAGGCCCTCTTTCCATTAAATATAATTAAGAACGAGACCCCCGGAACAAAAGCAGTCTTCTCCGTCTAAGAATACTGGAAATGTGGTACCTTCTTCCTGAACTGAACTTTGTAAATGGTTCTTCCTCTTCTCACTCTTTAGCTATAATAACAAAAGTCAAGTTATTTCATTGCGTCTGTCTGAGCAATGTGCGTTTTTATAAGGATAGTGCAGAGAGTTTAATTGTCTACCTTCCACTTCCTTTAACTCTTTCCTGTTCGAAGACTTGACGAGTAAATTCGTCTGGCGTTAGCCAGAGTTAAATACTAAAGTCTCCATAGGTCACTGAGGACCTATACGGACAGGAAGGAGTTAACCAATCCTACATTCATGCGTATTGCATATTGCTTGAGACGCAAAACAGTCCAGATGGATAAAAAGTATCCTGTAACCCACAGAGAATAAATTAAAGTATGAAATAAACTAAAGTATGGGAAAATTTGGACAAGTAGTTCCGAGTGAAAGCAATGGCCGTAGATTGGGCTCGGATAAAAGTTCTCTATTATGTACAATTCACATTAGGACCGGCTGTGTAGTATCGGACTTACAAACCAGAGCCGAAGGCGAATGATTGCATGCCGGATACAACACCGACGCAAATTTCGTAAACTATTTATCATAGGAATACAGATAAATATTCGTGTTAATAAAAAATTGTGAAGATGCAAATCGTTTTCGCCGAGATAAAGGAGGAAAACTTTACGTAAATCTGGAGGATTCTGCATCAAATTTACCACTCACTGATGAAACTTCATTTCTTTAGTATTTTCATCATGAATTATTAATGAGTATTATAAATATGTTTATAGGCGTCCCTCTCGATATAATTCGGAATATTTGCCTCGTGTATGCACTTATGTATAGGTTATATACCTGGACCTCGGGTGGCAACTTGTTTAGATCCGTCTCAGTCTCGGTATTAAACCTATACATATATGTATACATGTGAAAGTTAAGTAGTCGTTGTTATCTGGATTTGGTAAGTTTTTACTTTAGCTTTCGATTCGGTCCTTAGAGTCCTCGTCAGAAGTGATGATTAACTGGACCATGTGCTTCGCAGTCAGTTTTCCCTGTCCTTCTGTTTGGTGCGTGTGGGTTCCGTCGTTGTTGTTCAGCGGGTCGGAGGGATGGAATTGTTTTGGGGGTTTCCACTGATGGTATATCGCAGGAAGTGCCAATGTGTCGATATGATTGATTTGTCCATACTGTACCAGGCTTCCTTAAATTCGCAAGCGTGTCTTGTGGCAGCTTGTCCCAGTAGTTTCGTCGGTGACTAGTCGAACGTGTATCCATTGACGTCCGCGTGTGGGGCTGGTACAGCCACATGTCGTCTGATAGCGATTTTTTTGTTCGGTCAGTCGTGTTCCGATTTTCTTTGATGTTTCTCCAAAGTATTGTTCGTCGCAGCTGTGGCAGGGGAACATATAAATAGCGTTGCGGTCTGGGATAGTGATAGAGTCCTTGTGTTCTGTAAAGTTGGTAGCAAACTTGTGTGATTGTTTATGTGCTACCTTTATCGGATGTCTGAGCAGTCTGGCTGTTATTTCTGATACAGTTCGGATATAAGGCAGGGCTATTTTTTCCTTTTGCTGTTCTTTCTGGTCTACACCTTGTACTATGCTGTTCGGGTTCTTTTTTTTGGTATTTTGAATTCACTGATAAAGTTCCCTAGGGTAGTTATTTTTCATGAAAGTGCGACAGAGGTAGGCTCGTTCGTCTTGTTTGGTTTGTTGTGTGTTGTAGTGAGTTTAAATTCGGTTTAGGAGAGCCTGGACGCAGCTGATTTTCTGTGGGACAGGGTTGTTGCTTTTGTAGTCGAGTATCTGGTCCGTGTGGGTCTTCTTTCGGCATACCTGTGTTTGTAAACTGCTGTCACTAGTTCTGGTAAGTTTACAAACCGAACAACATAGCACAACGCCCACCCCAGAGAGAATGACAAAAGAACAGAATAGCCCTGCCTCATATCCCGACTGTATCGGAAATAACATCCTGACAGCTCAGACATCATCAGATAGAGGTAGCACATATACCATCACACAGGTTTGCAACCAACTTTACAACACACAAGGACTCTATCAGTATCCCAGACCAACGCAACGCTATCTATATGTTCTCCTGCCACAACTGCGACAAACAATACTTTGGGGAAACATCAAAGAAAATCGAAACACGACTGACCGAACATAAAAACGCCATCAGACGACATGACCCAAGATCTGTACCAGCCACACACGCAGACGACAATGGACACACGTTCGACTAGATACAGACAAAACTACCAGGACAAGCCACCACAAGACACGCTCGCGAATTTAAGGAAGCCTGGTACAGTATGGACAAATCAACTATAAATCGACACATTGGCATTCCTACGAAATACTGTCGATTGAAACGCCCAAAACCAATACCATCCCCCCAACCCGCAGAACAACGACGGAACCTACACATACCAAATAGAAGAACAGGGAAAACTCACCGCCGGAGATTCCACTTAAAAAACAGCCAATCACATCCGACGACAATGAAATAGTCAACGAAAACACAGCACCTTCAAACGACCAGTCAGACGCTCCCACTGCTTACGATTGCAGAGACTCATGGGTAAAAAAGCGAAGCCCAGTTAATCATCACTTCTGACAAAAACTCGAAGGACCGAGTAGAAAGCTTAAGTTAAAACATACCAAACCCGGAGAACAGCGATTAACTTTGAACTATTGCTGGATTAAAAATATTCATGTATATACGTGTATGTATACATATCTATACGTGTGTGTATATATTTCTTCGCGCACATGGAGTTCCTAAAGCTGGATATACGAGAGATGTTGATTTAAAACCATGACGACGAAGCTTCTGATGGGAAACAAACAATAAAGCAAAGAAGTAACGAGTGTTAAAACATAACCCGAAGAGGCCGACGAAGACGTTTCACTACTCAAACAAGAAAACTTAACTTAAAAGATAATATATTCCAGTTTCTAAAATAAATCTACACAAAACCAGGTCCAGGGAAGTACGGCTAAAGTATCTGGACAAATATCCATACTGAAAATATGCTGGTCTCCTCAACCATAGAACAAGATATGTAAAAAGAGATAACAAATCGCCGTAATTTCAATGAGAATGACCTGCATATGACGACGGCTCGGCAGAAAAGGAAGGTCTTCGTCTCACAGCAGTCGGGCCTATAACTGCGGCGCTTCGGAGGCACTTGAACTGAAGAGAATCTATGGGGAAACAAACGATATTCTTCCCCGGCAGCCCTTATCGATGGAAAGTCACAAATTTAGAAATCCTTCAGAAGTGACCCTTTCGTTTGCAACTCTTCACGTAATCCTGCGATAACGTTTACAAAGTTGGTCTGAAAGCCTTGATCAGAAGAGAGCCTGGGGAAACTGATGGAACAACAAACAAGATTTTTGAAAACACAGACTACATCAGTACGAATAAGGAGAACCAGATCGATGGTATTAAGAGTCAGTAGTATTCCTTTCCACACCTCACTCAGCAAGTTAAAATGACGCCATCGACTGCAGGACTATAAGATCGTCACAATTAAAACCAAAATTTTGTTAAAAAATCACCTGTAACATCAACATAAAATATCGACCCATCATATTGATGGTTTGCAATCAGTCGCTTGAGATTCAAAAGACAAAGAAACGGCGACAATGCTGGTGTCACAAACAGTGGCAGTTAATGAAATTCTCTTGTTAAAGTTCCACGCCACATGCAAACCGCCTATACCATTTATTAAGGCTTCATTTCGATTTCGACAGCAAATTACCAAAGAGATAACTGGATCCTATGCCACTGATTAACAGGACCCCATTGATAACAGTACCACTGTACTTTAGGGTTATCCGTGTAAATATTGTAATTATTACTATTGTTATGTCATTATTATATTATTATTATTTTGATATCGTACATTGTTTTTTTTTCCTCCAATGACAGAGAGAGAGAGAGAGAGAGAGAGAGAGAGAGAGAGAGAGAGTGTGTGTAAGAGAGAGAGAGAGAGAGAGGGAGAGAGAGTGTAAGAGAGAGAGAGAAAGAGACAGGGTAAGAGAGAGAGAGACAGTGTAAAAGAGAGAGAGAGAGAGAGAGAGAGAGAGAGAGAGAGAGCGTGAGAGAGAGAGAGAGAGAGAGAGAGAGAGGGAGAGAGAGAGAGAGAGAGAGAGAGAGAG
>JBAHVQ010000127.1:2084229-2104859 GCA_036872915.1 Nanipora kamurai
GAAAATTACGTTTTTGTTAAACAGGGGGGTGGGCGCTTGCTCGAAGATGGGCGCTTACCCAGTCAACTACGGTATATACAATTTGTATCATAACTTGATCATAATCATAGAATGCAGTATGTTGATTTCATCACTTTTATAAACCAGCCCAAGGCCAATTTTTTCACTCCCAGTATCATCTAGACTTTCCCCTAGTCCTTTCCATGTTTGTTTTCAGTTACATTTTAAATTTAATTAAGAAAATTCTACAATGACCATTGTAGCTCTGTTACAAAAGCATTGCACTACATTAACTATTTGTTTACCAGGCCACCCAAAACCAGCTCTTTTTATTATTAATTTACTCTGTCTACTGCCAGAATATTTTACTCTGGCTAATGCCCGATGATTTTACTCATCAAAAGGAAACCCCTTGGTCAACAATGGATTAATGAGGTCATAGTTTCAGCTCCTAGCTAACACTAGGTAGCACTGTCTATAAGTGAGCAGTTGCACACATTGCAATTATTCTCATGGTGCTAACAAATGGCCAGGTTTTATTGCAGGTTAACAGATTACCAGGTTGTTTTGTTTTTCCTACAAGTGTTTATTACCAATAACCACAATGATGCTCTGAAATGCTGTTCACAAATGCCATTGTTATTACATTTTATACAGAAATGAGTTCTTGTAAAACTTACAGCTAGTTAAAAATTATTATTAACCCTTTCCCTGCCACGGGAGGCTTTTATTATTTTACTCTGGCAAACACCAGACAATTTTACTCATCAAATGGAGAAATGTGTTGAGCTGCAGTAAGGTGCTGGTTTGTTGTATGAGTTGACTATGCAGAAGCCACAATATGATAATAATGGGAATGACCTGAATGTTAAACACAAATGTGTGCATGTTGGAGCTTGATGTTTATTGTTATCATCAGCACACTGCAGGTTTGATTCTGGTATAGGGCTCAGAAATTGCTTTTTTGATAACTGATTAATGTCCAGGTGTTGCCAACACAAAACTTTGTTCCTGTTGGTGCTAATAGCCTTTAACTCTCCATAGTCAGTCAAACAAGAATACTGTACCATAGCATGATTTGAAGTTGTAGAAAATTTGTATAAAAATCCTCCTCAAACTTATCAAAAGTTATTCCAAGCTTACACCAAGTCAAAACATGCAGAGACCAATGCTCTTGTTTAGCCAAGGGTTAAAGTTTTCCCAAAGAATCACTATTCATATTAAGATGACTGACTGAAGTTGCCTTGTCATTCTCTAAAGTAATGTATTTTTCATGGGAAAAACTGAACCTCTTCTGGATGAAATAAGGATAGCCACGAGGCCCATATTTAATTTATTACTGTCCACCACATGGTGTCAGAAACTATAATTAACTTTTGATAATGCAGAGTATTTTTTATGTACATGATTGTTAATGGATATTTTTATGGATTTTCTAGTTGTCTATTGCGATTATGTAGCATCTGGAAGGTGAGATAATTTAATGATCAAAAACTTTATATAAAGAAATCCCAACTGGTATGATATTTTGAATACAAAGAATCTAAGTATTGTACTTCTATCCCATTACTGCCTGCCACAACATTGACTGGCTGCTCCATATGGTACTGTAGGTTTAGGACTGGCCACTCCCACTCTATGGTGGATGAAATCCTCTAACATTACCTGGTGACCAGCTTCAGTGTCAAAAGGATTCTCTCTAAAGGGAGCAAAAGAGCCTGTTGAACTTAATTGCTTTAAATTAACCACAGATGCCACAATGAACACCCTGCCACTGCTGGCACAGTTCTTGCAAAATGTTTAAAATTCGACTATGTTGCATTTCACTAGCAAGTTCAAATTGTATGGAGACTGCTGTTTTTATATTATGACAAATTAAGAACATCTAAGCGGTACTCGTTCTTGATCAACTTATTATACTGATGATGAAAATCCCATGCCTTACATTGCCTACTGTATGTCCATGCTGAAAAGTTATGGATCTAATTTGGAATAGTATTTCAGTAGCATGCATGCTCTGATTTAATTTCTTTTGTCTTGCTTGACTTCATCGTATTAAACAGCGAGAAAATTACAGTTAAATGTTACTGCACCGTCACAAAAACGTTAATGTACCATATTATGTAATGTTGTTTCCTTCCTGGGTAGAAAAATATCTTCCCAAGGTCTCCAAAAAAACCCAAAGTAGCAAGTCTGGGACCATGTAATGAACAAGTGAAAATGTTTTCTATATTGTACCGAAAATAAGCGGTAAATAACATAATTTAACTTATCATTGTGCAGTGCCATAAAATACTGAGAACTAGAAGTTAAATTCTGCATCATTTGTTTAGCTAATAGTATGCTTTCAAGTGCAGTTTGGAAAAAAACATGCACAAGTTTTTGAAAGACTGTCAAAATAGCACGAGTCCGAAGGACAAGTGCTATTTGAGGTCTCTGAAAAACTCACAAGTGTATGTTTTCCAAATTACACGAGAAACCATGCTGTTATCAATTACTAATATACATGAAGTGACAAATAATATACAAAAAGTTAAGCAAGAAGTGACGCAAGTAACGAAGACCGCTCGTCAAAGGAAAACCGCAGTAATTGTTTTTCAAACGCAAATCTACATTAATTTTTGTGGTTTTTTGATTGGGTGTCTGGCTCAAGAAATTTGCACCATATTTCGTTTTTTCTGCACTTAATTTCCTTAAAACTGCACTGCTCTTAGCCAATCAGAATCAAGAAATTTTTTTCATGTATTACTTAATGAAGGAAATGGGGAAGACCAGCGAATGCTGTTCATTCTTTCATATTTGGTAGGAATGTCATTGATATGACTGACACATTAGTTGTCGAAAGAGTTTTAGACTTTTAGTATTCCTTTAACTGGGGTTGTTGAACATCGCAAAAAGCCTACCTGTTCCACGATCGATCAAAATGCCAGGATCGAAATTATTCCACCCGGTAGAGATTTCTGGAAAAATGAATGTTGATTCTTAACTTCGTATTGTCTCGACAAGTTTTTATTATGTTACTCAGGCTAAGGCTACAGGATATTACACGTCATACGAAGGTGTTCAGGCAAACAAGAGTTGGACTAGGACGATGGTTTACTGCACAGAAAAACAAGAACCACAACATTTTCTAGTAGGTCCTAATGTAAAAATTTTTTTCCAATAACCTACGTTCAAATGATGATCGTATGTTCCAGCTGGCACTCTTACCAAAAATGAGGCTGGTTTAATCACATCTTGCTTGAGATGTTTGATATATTTACAAATGTGAAGTGATTTACGTAAAATACAGTAAGAAAAAATGTTCTTGTTTTTTTACAGATCATTAAAATTTATCGAGGAATACATCACAAAGAATGTTTTAACTTATTATGGCAATACTCATACCACAACATCTTTAACATCTCTGCAAACCACACTTTATCGCCACGAGGCCAGGTAATGCGTTTAGGTGTAATGTTTTAAGACATTTCATAAAATATTTCCAACAATATGTATAGATTGTGTCATAAGTGCGCACAGAAATTTACTCGCGAGTTGGTCTGCGTTAGCAGTCAAACCCGTTGGCAACGTGAACGAGTGAGATTCCTGATGCAAACCAACGAGTGCGTAAATAGTGTACAAGAGCACTTTCCCCGTAATTTGTAAATGTGTAAACCATTTGTAACTTGTAGACGTGTAAGAAATGTTTTCTATCGATGAAAAACTGTAACAAAGTCGTTTCGGGCACTTTTCCCACACTTGCAGACATGTTTACCTATAAAGTGATATTACGGACTACGACCTCAGGGGTTCCCTAACTTCTCTTCGTTTCCCAGAACAGAAAATTTGAAGAGGAGTTTTAGTTACAGTGGAACCAAAGTGTAGAATTCTTTACCATCCGTATTGAGAGAAAGTCAGTCCCTGCCAGTTTTTGAAAGAAAACTTGCTGCTCACATTCCTTTATAACAATGCACTAAATTGAGCTTAAAAGTTGGTTATTAACTTGATTATCGGTTGTTTCGTACTTCTGGACTACAAGCAAATTCTGTTGCTGCGTCCTGGGTACAGTTCTAAAACTGCCATAGGTTTTGTTAAAATACAATTCTGCGGAGACGCTTCAAAAAACATAATCTACAACTTTCGGTGTTCTGTACCGCGGAGAACGTTTTTGTGATTAGGCTGTGCTCATAGCAAGAAACAGGATTTTTGTTTTCTCAGCTTGTATATCAGTGGTAGAGGGTATAAATAGAAATTTCCATGATGGCATCAATTGTGCTGCATGATCTCGAAACATGCGTCTATATTGCTTGCTTCTTGGGAGGACATGCTAATGTCCTCTCTATGTTAGCGAAGAGCGGGCCGTTGTTTGGGTGGACGTCAGGGAGGCCGTTGTTTGGGTGGATGTCAGGCAGGCTGTTGTTTGGGTGGACGTCCGGGAGCAAAAACCCGGGATAATTTGTACGGTCTTCCCCCGCGAACTTCTCAACATGTGCGGCGTTCGTCTTCTTGCTTCGGCGGGCTAGTAGGGGAAATTATGCTGGTTTTTACGGTATTTTGGAAGTAGAGGTAAGCAGTATTCCATTAAAAACATAATCCAGTTGTTATCAATTTGTTTTTCACACAAATACACTACATGAGAGCGGGAATCGACAGTATAAATAACCAAAGGTAAATGCAAGAAAATTGCATGTCTGACCACGTACGCCCCTGCGTACCTGTTTTTTAAAAAAGCATCCGTTCAGGTTCTTAACAAAGGTTAGATTTTGATAAATAGTGTTCCAAAAACATTGGAAGTTGGAAAAATGACAAACATTTGTTTTTGCCATATATGCTAGCACACAATCATTTTCCGCCAGTCATTGGAATACTGTTTAGGTTCCTTCTTTTTGAAGATCCTAGATCCGCTAATTAATTGAAGAGATGGAGCACAGTTTAGTCGTTATGTTACGTGGTGAAATGTGCCGTATATGTATACAGTAAAGCAAGAAACACACCGAAGACTAACATCTGGAAAACTCAAGACCCAAGTTATGAAAGGAAGATGAAAATGATTTCGTTAATACGTGGACTTTATTGATAATTCACAGTCGTACCTAATATGCTATAATGATAAAACTAAAACCCGAGTGTATAAATATGAACTTATTTGTATACTCGAATCTTTAGGTTTAAGTTGTTTTACTTCGGAGTATCAGAGATTGTCACTCGGCAGTGTCTCTTGTACATGCGATCCAAATTAAAAGATTTAAATATAATGTATCTTGTCAGATTTTTTCAAGATTCGGCCCGCTTGCAACTGAACGTTGATATTTCGTGTTATTGTGGGACGTCATTTTGAAGTGTTACTCTCCATTGTTACTTGTGTTACTTCCCAACAATTAGGTTGTAGTACGTCAAAAACATAATGAAATGGAAAGTTTCTTTGTAAAACGTAACCCTCCGCTGCGAAACGTTACACTGCAGTTGCGAGTCGTTACATTACGATGTAAGACATTGAAGACTTATGAGACATTTGTGAGCTAATGGTTGGTAGAAAATGCACGATTAATGCTGTCGCGGAAAATGTATATGCCAGTGTGGCAGAAACCAAAACCAGCCGACAAAATAGAAGTTAGAAGATACATATTCCGAAAAATAATTTCATCTTAATAACTTAAAATTCGAGTCAATATCAAGACGTAAACAAGTGAAACTGTAATATTTCGACTTTATTACAAAGTCATCGTCAGACATTCTGTTTGACAGTGACTTTTGACAATGACTTGACGATGACTTTATAATAAATGTCGAAATACAACGGTTTCACTCGTTTGCGTCGTGATATTTGCTCAAATTTTGAGTTTTCAAGATGACATATTTTTTTGGAATATGTTCCAGTGTGGCAATCATAGGCAAAACTCAAATTGTGTAGATGGAGCTTAAATTTACATTTACGTTATGGAACGTTACTTAGGTTGTGATTACGTTACTTGTGATGACCTTGTCAAGTGACATGATACTTTAGACTTCATTAGGTCAGGTCATGTTACAAAACGTTATGTTATACTGTATGACGTGACTATAAGTTATGAGACGTTACACATTGCATTCCTGGACGTTACATCGTTACTATAGTAACTGTAGCTTTACGCATGATACAAAGCACGCGTTCATTACTCTGTGCATGCATGGCTGGGTACCCGTATATTTGGATAGATTTGTCTTAACCTGCAAAATCTACAGTCTAATGTATTATCTTGGATGATCACATGCATCTAATTTTGTCCATCTTTTACTTTTTCTCGTTCAAGGACCATTATAAGGAATGCTGTGAATGCTAGTGAGCATGATGCTGTGATATTTGCTGGATCTGGTGCCACTACAGCAGTTCATAAACTTATCCATGCTCTCAATTTAAAGACTCCTCCAGTAAGTTTACCAGACTCCTACTGAAAAGGAAATACACATTATACTGTAGGAACCTGAAATATCGCTGCTGCTACTGGGCCAATGATCTTACTATTTTTTCTTTATGTCTACACAACGATAGCATTTTACTGGTACAATTTCCTGTGCGTAGGTTGTCTTTGTTGGACCATTTGAGCACCATTCCAATATCCTGCCTTGGAAAGAAATTGGAAGTAAGGTACTAGATGTCAATTTAATTTTTAATTTTATATTCTGTCTCTATCAAAAGACAATGAGATCTTTGAATATCTTGTCGAGGCAGCATGGAATTAGTTGCTCTTTTACTTTATATAACCTAATCTATCAAGTAAAGACAAACGAATATCTCAAACCTTTAGATCGTTTGGGTACGTGAAGTAGAGGAAGGGACAGTTGATGTCAAAGATCTTGAAGAAAAATTAAAGGTAAAGGCAGCACTTACGTATCAAGGAGAATCTAGATTCCACAGGGTGTGTTTCATTGGGAAAATGCAGTGAACGTAAGTAGAATACTTGACCGAAGGATAAAAAAGGCTTAAAATCTGGTAGAGAGTCGAATATGAAATCAAGTGGCTATTGTTGCTAGCACAAACTTTTATAGCTTTATATGTAACTCAGGACTGCGCAAAATTAAGTCTATGGCTGCACAGGTTGTTACAAGTGCACATGTATTATTGGTAAATTGAGTTGATGGTGGGAGAAAGGCCGTGGCAACTGGTAGCAGTTTCGCCCGATGTTGACGGTTGTGGTGTATGTGATCTTGGTTTGTTTAAGAAAATAGTGGTAGTTACAGCGAATAAAACAGTGCAGCACATTCATAGCAAATGTAATCTACCCTTATCCCTGCGCCACTGATAGACACGTTGTAGTTATATTGATAATATACTGTTTGTGAACCATGTTACCCTCGGGCACTCGTATTGACTACTGCTCAAACGTAGAAATGTCTCGAGCACATTGACGACATATGTCAACAAGCTATGGACACCGCAGGTCACTATGTCACGGTTAACATACCTAAGCCAGGTCTAATAGGACACTCTTGTTGACTATGCTTTGAATACCTAGTAGACATGAATTCGGTTTACTTCTAAGAATTCTGGACGCATTATGTACTAAGTTTGCTATAAATTGGTCGATAAATAGAGGGAAGGAACATACTATGTAAAGTTTGTGGAACACCACGTTTTATTTTAACGCTAAGCTTTCGACCTGTTGAGTCAGGACTTCATCAGAGCAATTGCCAACGGCCCGTTGGCTCAGGTCATACATACGAAACACCTCTTAGAAATCACGCAAGACAGCAACACTCCAATTTTAATTAACTAAAACTAAAGACAACTGAGTACAAGAATTAACCGAACAGAGCCGTCCATGTGCTGTTTAGTGGCTGTCTTTTTTGGCAAATCGTTGAGTTTCTTGCTATTTCTACGGATTCTCTCACTCTCCGCTGAAGTAATGACTGTCGGTAGCTAGAAGCGAAGAGTCTTCCCATTTTATCTGATGGTCGAATTCCCACACGTGTTTAGCTACAGTAAATTTTTCTAGTTGCCCTTTTTCGCAACAAGATTTGTGCTCCTTTAGACGAGTTGAGAGATTCCTTCCAGTTTCGCCAATGCCACATTCACATGGAATACGGTAAACTTCAGGTTTTGAGAAATCATCTATTGCATCCTTGTGAGAAAACAACACTTCACATAACTTGTGTTGACTGCCATGGCAAACCTTCATACCAGAGATGCTGGTCCTATATACGGTAAACACGCCGAAGGCGCATCTTCATTATTAGTTGGCTTAGGTCTTGATGGAACCATCGACGAGTCGATTAATTTCTTCAGAAAGCCATTTTTTGTTAAAACAGCTTTTATGGAGATCCATTTCACCTTGTAAAAGCTCATCGTCACAAATTGTTCGTGCTCGATGAACAAGAGCCTTACACACAGAGGACTTTACGCTAGGACGGTGAAATGAAGTGTAGTGGAGGTATCTGTCGGTATGTGTAAGTTTGTTAAGGTGGCTCAATAGGTAAAAAATAATGAAAAATTAGTTTTTTTGAAAATAGTATTATCTTATAGTAAAATCATTAATCTTTCAGATACAATAGGTTTTAGAACCCAAATACGTATTATAAAAGCATTATTGAGTGTTTTATAATACACGCCACTCAAAGTCTTGCCGTTTACCAAAAATGCAAACGAAGCTGGGGCATTTTAAAGCCCCAAACATTAACACTAAAGATACTAGAAACTTTGCAAGCTATTTTCTCGATTTCTAATTTTTAGACCTTTTCCGGATTTGGTTTTGTAATATCTCAATAACAATTTAAGCTATTGAGCTGAAATTTTCACTGAATGTACTGTATAGAATTATATAAATTGTGCAGGGAACTAGAAAAATTTAGTTTGGCCTTTCCAATGCTGAGTTTTAGCTTATTACATTGACAGTGTAGGGCACTTATAATCATCATATTTTGGAGTATAAAAAAAATATGAAGGCTTTGTCCTATCTGGATAGTTATAGTTCCCTGCATAGCCAATATATTCATGATTATAACTTTAAAGTTTCAAATAACTATCTGTAATACTTTCAGAGAAATTTGCTTTCTTGTAATACATTATTTTCAGCGTCGCCAAAATATGGGTTGATTGTTAAACACATTACTCATGTCCTATTTATCTACTGTTGCCAATTTTTTTGAGGGTAATATTCAGAGATTAACACTTCTCAAAAAAAAATGGTTGCATTTGGTTAAATCTTTCATTATTATTTTGGCTATCAGAAATACCTATTTCTTCCTGTTGAGCCACCTTAAGTACACAGTGTGACTCAGAAATCCATCAGCCTTAACCGTGTAGAGAATATCCAAAAACGCCATGGAGTTACTCTCATCTTGTATTTCCATTGTGAATTGAATAGAAGAATGGATACTGTTTAAGGTGATCTAGAAATTCGGCCAATTTTTTGAGACCGTGAGATCAAGTGAACATAGTATATCAAATTATCACCATGCAAAACTTCAAAGGATTGAAAGGGAAGGGAGTCTTGATGCCGGACACATACTCAAGGGGCAGTAAGCTCCAAGCAATGTATCTGACGCAAAGCCGACTTTCAAGTGTCGTTCAATTGCACTGTTCTTCTCAGCTAATTGCCCCATTGTCCTATCGAGCCGCCCCATAAACCAGTCACCAGGTTTGTCAGATCTGGGTGATTCGAAACATCAGAAACTAATTAATATTTACGGTGTATGTGAGTGAGATTGAGTATTCTTTCTGTTTTTTTAAGTTGTTTTCAAACCTGGACCAGCAGTTAATTGGCTGTTTCTCCGCCGCTTCCAATGTTACTGGAATTCTTACCGACACTAATAAGGTGTCTGCTTGTTTGCATCGCTATGGTGCTTTGGCGTTGTGGGATTATGCAACAGCGGGTAATTGATAACTTGTAGTAAAAAAATTATAACAGCAGCGATTTTTTGTTTGTTAGCAATAATTGTAAATACTAGTAGTTAAAAAGACAGACTGAAGGTGGAATATTATACCATTTCAGCTCATTGGTTCAAGCAATTCGCAGGGTTATCATAAGGTTGAGAGTTCGATCCCTGTCGGAGGCTCAAAAAACATTTCATTATGTTTTTAGACTATACAAATCTTTGCCATCGTCAAGGTTCTTTGTTGAGTTTTAGAGCGGAAAGTAACAACTTTTTTACCGAAAACGTGTTCCTTTGTTTGTTTTATTGGACGGAAACTGTAGACACAATTAATTGGACTCCAAGAAATTAACTGTACGGTGACTTTGTGCTTTGTCAACAAACTACAAATATTGGGAGTTAATAGAAAATACATTCCTCCTCAGTAAACTCAAAAACAAAGTAAGCGATGGAACGGCTATATTTTTCAAATATCCTGCATGCTATAAATAAATACAGTATTTTTAGTAGAGAGCTTATTTGGCTTGTTACAAACTGACATTACGACCAAAATCTACACTATATCTTTTGATTTAAAGCGCTTATGAAACGAAAAAGTGGATGCATTGCTCCATGTACTCCTTCCTTATGAAAAAGACATAGAGGAATGAAGAATTCCTTTTAACTTTTTTATTATTCTTCGCTGTTGGCTTGATATAAGCATTTAAATTTTTTTTCTTGATGACGCCACGGCATTTTACAGGCCAGATCAGGGAATTATTAAATCTTTGATATTAAAGGCTTGACATACCGGACTCGTAACGCGACGCCGTAACGCTTGAAAATTAGCTCCATGTTATTTTAATAATGTCGTTCACATTGGACGTGTCATGTGAACGCTGCAACGTCGACGCGTTCAGTTTGAACGATGTCATTAAAATATTATGGTGCGTCGTGTCACGCATCCTGTGTGTACAAGCCTTTGGGAAGTATTGTTAGGAAGGCTACGAAACTGGTTGCTTGTCGTTATGTGGTCAAAAAAGGAATACATTTGGTTTCAGACCCGTTTTTCTGATCACACAAAATATAATTTTCGTTATTCTTGGACGCCTGTTGCAGACTTATCCTTGGGTAACGGTTTGACACAAGGTTTCTAGTGCGAGAAACAACAGTGTTTGTCGAGGATGTCCGGCATTTACACTCGATTACATGAAATGGAGTCTATATCAAAAGAGAGTCAGAACTAATCAGGGGGGAGCTGGGTAGTTTGCATATTGTAAATTGGCTGTTAGAAGTAATGTAATTGACCACTAGAGATTCCCCAGAAAGACTGGACTTAGGTAACTTACACGACTAATGACTGGCTAAAGGTTGACAGTGACCAATCACAGCTCGTGCTGGTAACCCAGAACCCAATTCCGTGATTTCTGGAGCGGTCAGTTTTAATGAGGTATGTTTTCATGACCCTTTGAAAACCAGGTGACTGAAAGGTCACCGTGCTAATAATAACAATAACAATAATGATGATGATAATGATGATGATAATAATGATTATTATTTTTTTTTTTTAATTTTTTTTTTTACTCATCCAAATCATACATTCTGTGTCTCAACCGGAACCAGTAGGGAAAAATGCAACTCTTGGACCTTCAGCTGAGAATCAAACCCGCAACCCTGCGAATCTGGTGCAGTGCTTTGCCAACCGAGCTATCGCTCGAAGCGTTACATTAGAGTCGTGAGTTCGATTCTCAGCCGGAGGACCAAGGGTTAAATTTTTTGCAGCTGGCCAAGGTTGGGTCTTAAAATGTATGATTCAAACACTCTTTATCAAAGTTATTGATCTTGTTCAAAGTTATGACTTGTATTTGTCTATACCTAAGTGGTGCCTGGTGTATTACCGTGGTAACTATAGAAGTATGAGCAGGCAATCAGTACTGACATTCCTGCCTTGCTAATATTTCAGCCCACTCAACTAGTGACGTTTCCAAACAAATACTTCAAATGCTTTTATCCAGCCAGTGGCAAATTACCAAAAAAAGAATTAAAACCGGATTCTACAGTACTCAATGTCTACCTTCTTGGAAAGGAGAACATGAAATATCTGTTTCATCGTTTCATAAGCTCCTTATAAAATCAACTACTACTACAATGTCAGCGTCTTGGGTGGGAGTAGGGTGAGAGTCAGAGTTAGAGGTAGGATTCAAGCTAATGCTTGGCTTAAGGCCGGTTTACACTATCACACTTCCTGTGCTCACAGTGACGTCATCTCCGGTCAGCAAAACTTTGACGAGCAAATGTTGACGTTCACATTGTCAAAGACTCAAAGTGCACAGCCTCAATACTTGCGTATTTATGGTTGTGTGCAGAAAATAAAGCTAGTAAAGTTGAGCATTTTGAGTGCATTATAACTAAAATGGACGACCGTAGAAGAAAAGCGGCAGCGGCTATAGTTTTGGCCATTTTGTTACGGAGACGCAGGCGAGATAAACAGCGAAGTATCTGGGCCAAATCTTGGTTAAATAGACGAAGAGGCGCATTCAACAATATCATCGCTGAATTATCGGGTATAGTATGTAAAATATCGGGTGTACAAAACCCACGAAGTGGCGGCCCCTTTGAAGTACTGTGTTCAAAGTAGAACACGTTGAACTCCCTTCACAGTACTCCGAAGTCTTCGCTAAAAGTCTTTGAAGGGTGCTTACACTGTCACACGCTTCGTTCAAAGCATACTGTGAGCACAAAAAGTTTGATAGTGTAAACCGGCCTTTAGGGTAGGATTAGCATCATGTTCTTTAAAAACGATTAGATCGTACTTAACTCATGAAGTCATAAAGTTTGAGACTCCGTCAGCCTCGCAAAGTTTACTTTCTATATAATATACCAAGTATAAATAAATTCACATCAAATCAGATTTTTTGCAATCAATGAAGGAAATGGAAAATATCTGCTTTGTCATATTGTAGGTCCGTACACAGAGATCAACATGAATCCCGTTATCTCGAGGTATTATCGTTTTCCTACATTTATACAGTAATAACAAGTTCACAAAAGGCATTTGTTTAATCTCAATATATTATTTTATTACTTCTCTCAGATTTTATTTTAGTAATTATTTCAGTTTGTCTCATTCATCCTCTCACAAGCTAATGATTTGTCTAACAGGGGCGGATAAATACATTGACTTGTATTTTTTATTTTATAATGACATTTTCCTTCTCACAAGTTAATAGTTTTTCCTAGCATAAAAAGCATTGACGTGTATCCCTTATTTCCTTGGGTTTTCGTTTGTTTTAACCTGCTGCTTATTACCTTTTGCGTGTTACCATTCCCTTGATGCCTCTGTCGAGTCCTCCCCCTTTTCGGTTAACTGATCGACGTTTTTAAATAGCAAATGACTTTCCATCATTTACATCTAATTAACTAGTTTGTTATCGATTTCTTCTCAACCAAAAACACCACCTATTTTTTTTCCATTTCACGTTTCACTCCGACGAAAGGCCTTTGCTTGAAGCGTCAATTTAACCATTCTTAAGTTCCAGCAGTTTCCCAAACCTTTTGACTATCTACAATGTACTTACGAGTCGTTTTTTCCCAACAAAGTTCAGTGCAAGTAAATTTAATAACTGTAAAACCAAGTTCTTTCCCCTATCAGAAATAAAGTATAGATGTAGTTCCTGTAAGACTATCGAGGCAATGATTTAAGTTTGTTTGTATATTTTTCAGTATCATAATACATTAATTTCTTTAAACTGATGTTAAGAGAACATATATATATATACAGGGTAAATATCTGTCTGTATGACTTTTAATGACATACTAGAACTAACGTCACCTATCATGGACAGACTTTCAGATGATCTTGATCATATGAAGGGCCAGGCTTTAGAGGCAGAATTAGCTTTGTTAAAAATGCTTAGAGATTGTCCTTTTATGCCTTAAAACATCAGTAAAGTAAATCATTTTAAAATCTGCTCGATGTACATAAGACGACTAGAGGACGTTCGTCAAACTCGTTCTCTCAGAAAAACGATTTCTGAGCCCCAGACGGGAATCGAACCTGCAACCTTCTGACAGGTGAGACGCTCTAACCATTGAGCTACCACGATTCCCGTCGAGGGCTCAGAAATCGTTTTTCTGAGAGAACGAGTTTAACGAATGTCCTCCACTTGTCTGATATTTACCAAGCTCCCGCATGAACAAATTTCTGTTCAACATTAAGTATTTACATCATCATTATCATATCGTTACTTCCGCTTAGGCAGTACATATGATGAACCTGCGCCCTAGCTCACCATCCGAGTCGTGGTAGCTCAGTGGTTAGAGCGTCTCACCGGTCATCAGAAGGTTGCAGGTTCGATTCCCGTCCGGGGCTCAGAAATCGTTTTTCTGAGAGAACGAGCTTGACGAGCGTCCTCTAGTCGTCCGATATTTACCAAGCTTCCACATGAACAAACTTTCTGGTCAGCATTAAGTATCGATACACATTGTGATGCACCTTGATTCTTGAGATCAAATGTCTGGAGAAGTTTTTAAAAATTTGGTCCCACATTTCTTCACTTGTTCTGTGGTGGGCTGGGTATTGCACGAAGGAGGAAGATAAAGTTCCAATTTCGTGGAGGCATACTCTTTCATTCGTGGGTCGGTATTTTGGGCTGCCTGTATCCCAGCTTTAGACAAGTCCTGCAGATCCCTTCCAAATTTAGTATTAGCTTCTATCCACCAGAAACAGCGTATTTCCCGAAAAGATCATCAAATTTATTCTACAAATTTATCATCAATCTTGTTTCTTTTCTTCTGCCGTTCTTCTGTAACGTCTTCCTGTGATGACAAGGTTCTTTATCCCTTCCACTTTACTTCACAAGAGGGTACCATGGGTGTATCATATTGAACGTTAATAGACAGTCAAAATCCTATTTCTGTAAGCTGGGATCGGTTGGTCGATTGTCAATTGTTCCCTTAACTTTTGTTACTTTTCTAGTGACGATCAGAGTCTCGTATACAAAGATGCTGTCTTCATTTCAACCCATAAATTTATTGGTGGAGTCGGGACCCCAGGTTATTTGCTGCTTTATTAAATGTGGAGTTCCTTTACACTTCTTCCTTTAACTTTCTTTGCAAACTTTTGAATATGTTTGTTTGATCTGCACAGGAATACTTGTAGCAAAAAAGAGACTATTTAAAAATAATGTTCCTTCAGGATGTGGAGGTGGAACAGTTTTCTTTGTGAGTGTAGTTTTATATGAAGGTGTTCCATAGCTATTCATATTTTGGTGAATATATTGATCACGTTAGTCATTATCACGATAGCGACTTATCGCTTCCAGGTAACCCATGACTCCCATCGTTACTTGAAAGAAGTTGAAATGCGTGAAGAAGGAGGGACACCGGCTATTGTCGAATCTATCCGTGCTGGATTGGTGTTTCAATTAAAAGAAGTGAGACTTTTTAATACATCGCAGATTTAAAACAGTTGTCAATAGTTTCTCCAGTCTAAAATCATGCTGAATAACTATGGATATAATTGTGTTGGGATGCTTGGCAAGTTAAATTTATTTTATGGATTAGATTTTCATTGCTTCATATCTTTATTATTTAGGCTGTTGGTCATGAAAACATTATGAAAATAGAGGACGAGTTTCTTACGTAAGAAATTTATTAGAATAGTAAAATCATGGATCCTACGTGCGTAGTAGACTTAAAGGCAGAGACACACTATCGCTGTCGCTGTGTTGCTGGAAGCCTGTCGCTGAGTTCGCTGGAGCACATGAAATCGCTGAGTCGCTGGCGTAAAACTTCAAAATGGCATCGCTCAGTGAGGTTCTGATAAAGGCTTAGAGAATGCATTCTGTCCTGGATAAGATTTGTGAGGTCAGACTGACCTCGTTGACGTCGACTAATATCTCGGACTCACCATTGCCTTCGACGGGCTGGTTTATTTTGTTCATGATTCTCTTCGATGCTTAAATTATTTAAAATAATAGCAACTAATGCTATACATAACTCTATAATTGAAGCCACCTTAAAATTTAGCTTAAATTTGCCGTTTTCTGTGATTTAGCCAATAAATTAGGTTGAAAAATATGTAGAACGGCCGTGAAGTATTTTTGTCGCTACCGATTTTCACAGTGTGTCTCACCACTTGTGGTTCGGTCGCCGGTCGCCTTGTCGCTGAGCTTTAGCGACCCACCGATGCGATAGTGTGTGAACGTTTCCTGGATAAGGAAGCATCTTGCCGGTGACACCGTTAACGTTGGCAGTCTCCTAGTACTTTTTGCAGAGTTGAATTGAGTACAAGTAAAAGCCTTGTTTCTAAATATAGTGTAACGCTGACCGACTGTCGTCTACTGTTTAAACTACATGGACAATAGGCTCATAAAATCATCCATTACGGTAGGTATGTTACTTTTCGTAGACTGCTATTTGATCTCAGCAAAATAACTAGTAACTACAGCCGAAATTTTGATAATTCTCAGCTCTCGCGATTAACGATAGCCTACTCGTCAAAAGTAAATTTTAGGGTGCCGAATCGGACGTATCCTTTAGCCCTTTTAACCGCTAAAAATTCATTGCAGTCGACACAAACAATTAGACACTAGAAATGATATGAAGGTCAGGTTTGCTAAAGTCTAATAAAGTTGGCTGAAGTGGCGCCTAGTTCAAGGAAACTAACCGTTTTCTGAACGAGATTATTTACTCTCGCGACGGTGTATTTACTAGTCTCATTTTTGAGATGTGGCCCAATGTACGGAGTTTCTTGCCCGAACAGTGAGAAAAAGACGTAGGCGTGCAAAAGACGGGAAACAACTAGCCACTAGGCTACTTGGAAATTTGAATTCAGACTCTCGCTTGTGTATAACTTAACACCATAGTTTTTTGGCTGTTGCCATTTATTTCTTGCAATTTACTTTATTTCATTTGAACGTTACTTGTGACTACCGTAGAAATCGAAGTAGCTAATTCCAGGTAAAACACAGGAGCAATGAATTCATCGTATGATAGACAACTAAAAGCTTATCCTTTTTAACAATCAAAAGTAAGTTATATCGAGGGTTATTTTCTGGAAATTTCGATGGGAAAATTAGTGTGTTTTTTCATTATTTTTTTTCCAATTTTATTTGAAACTATTTTTGGTCGGCTGCTTTTGTTAAAATTGGAATTTCGTGAAGACATTTTATTACGTCTACTGTTTTTACAAAACTTTTTCGGAAAGCAATTACCTGACAGTCGACACTGATTACTCATTGGGCTCTTATTATTTACTTATGAACTTATGTAGTCAGTAACCCTTGAGCTACAACACATCTTTGCAGTATCCCCTTACTCATCACCAAAGGATTTACATACACTTAATTAGTCCAAAAACACACCCTGGGTAATTAAATGAACATGGTAAAATCTGATCTCCGTTTGTATCTTGATTTTATGTCTCTAGTCTTGACTCTTTATTTGAATTGTGCCGTATATTTGGGACGCTGGGTAACAACCCATTAGGAAGTTTTTGTCGCTAACGATTTTGGTTAAAAACTCCTGGATAAGACTATCAGACATACAGTGTATCAGTACTTTACAGATTTGCCTGGTGATAACATAATAACTAACGTCAAGTTGGTGCAACACCGACATAGTTAATTTATTGCGTTGTTGCTCTCAATGTTGAATGGTCAACACAGGGAGAATTTTATTTCAACATGGTAAAACTGGGAAAACTCAGAGTAATTATACAGGGGGTTGCCAAACAAAAGGAGCCCCCATGTGAAAAAGGGTTTTTCTAATTTCAAAAATCTGAAGCTCCTTTGCCTTGGAACATTGAGAAGTGGAGAATGGTATCAGTGTGAACAAGCTCTCCCACAATTGTTGTGCACGATTTCAGTATTTAAATAGTTAGGCGAAACTTTTGTCAGTTCCCTTTTAATCATTGTGGAAGATGGCGTCTAAGAAGCAACAGCGTGAAGAAAAGGCCAAGAAGAAGTTTGCAAGGAATCAATAGATTTTGGGCACCCTTCGTGCTGGTTGGAGTGCTCGGAAAGTGGCAGAAGAATATGAACTTATTCTTGGGCAAAAAAGCTTTGCAAGCGTTTGAAGGAAGGATATAGTGAGGAGAGAAATCCTGGATCTGGAAGACCACGAAAGACAACAGTTCGAGAAGATCGTTTTTTAATCAGAGAAGCTGTGAGAGTTCGTGATCCCTCCGAAGTCTGCCCAAGCTCGGCTGATCTCTCAGAGTCACTAAAAGAGCGCACATCCACGGAAATATCACGTCGGACAGTACAGCATCGCCTCCATGAACGCAATTTTAAGAAATGCCCCCAAACCAAAAAACCCTATGTAAGCAGTGTAAATCGGCGTAAGCCTGTAAATTTTGCGAAGCGTTATCGTGCCTGGACAGTGGACGAATGGAAAAAGGTAGTCTGGTCTGTTGAATCACCATTTGTCTTACGCTGCCAAAGTCGTAGTTATGTCTGGCGTCGTCCTACCGAAAAGTTCCCACCTCGATCTCTGCAAGGAACTTTAAAGCACCAGAAACAAATTGTGGTATGGGAATGTATCTCTTGGCAAGGAGTTGGAGCTCTTCATCAGATAAGAGAAATCTTAACCAAGGATAAATATCGTCAAATTTTGATTCGTCATATGCGACCTTCAGCCCGACGACTTCATGGGGATAACTTCATTTTTCAGCACGACAATGATCCAAAATACACATCACATGTCGTGAAAAATTACCTCAGGAACCAAAGCATTGAAGTTCTTTCATGGCCAGCACAAAGCCCAGACTTAAACTCAATTGAGAATCTTTGGGCCGCGATTAATAGGAAACTCGAGAAACGTACATGCCAAAGTGAGGAACAATTGTTCGACAGTTTAAAGTAGGAATGAGTAAATCTCAGCAATGATTACCTTAAAAAACTTGTAGAAAGCATGCCAAATCGCTGCCAAAAAGTTCTTAATAGTCGTGGATATCCTATTGACTATTAAATATTGCGTGCTTGGGACAATCCTAAAAACGTTTAATAAAGCTTGAGTGTTTGTACCATCTCTTTCTAATCAAATAAAAAGAATTATGACACTTTGTCGTTTTCGTTTTGTTAAGGGCGAGCTCTTTTTTTGGCAACCCACTGTAGGTTTGTTATTTTGCCTTTAAAGCGTACCCTGATTCTCATCCTGTTGTGTCCCGCTGCCTTAAAACTTCTTTGTCGTCTGTACGTTTTAGTAGTTGCTGCAATATTACGTGCAATGTTACTCCTTTTGTCCCGCTAGTTAACCCCAACTGGATAAATATTGTTTTTATGTGCAGAAAAATCCGTCTATTACAGATATGTTACAGCTCTGTACTGGGAGAACAATTTCAAATCTGTATTGAAAAGTTCAACTATTTTGCTGTATAGTGTTTAGTGTTCAAGATAGCTTTCCCTTGAGCCTAATTTTACTTTTGTTACCGAAACCTTGTAAGGAACTCTCTATTTTCAATAATTTATTCGTGTACTTTTCGTTTTGCTAGGCTTGCGAGGGATGTATTTTCAAAAAGCAAAAATTTGATTATTCTTGGAAATCTGAATGCTCGGCGGCTCCCTATTTTCTCATTTCTCATCCGCCATAGTGAAAGTGGATTGTTTTTGCATCACAACTTCGTGTCAGCGTTGTTAAACGATCTCTTTGGGATACAATCACGTGGTGGATGTGCATGCGCAGGGCCTTATGCTCAGGTATTGAACTATCACTTTGTTTCCATAACCGTTTCCAAAAGAGAAACGAAAAATACAAACTTTCCCTGAACAGACATGGTTTTACGCTACTCTGGCTTGAAACGTTTTGAACGTACAATGTAGCTTACAAAACTATCTTTCATGACCCAACGTTTCGACACTTCTGTCTAATGTTTTCATCAGGGGTGATTGATCTGAACATGAGGTCCCTATTTATATCCTTAGAGAACCACTGGTGATGTTATGTATTGACGAGATACAAATAGGCATCCGGTAATAAATCACCGTCATCGCGATTGAATGGGGTGGGGGCACAATTGATATGCCACGCCCCCAGACAACGTCTTTCATGGTAAGGTAGATTGGTAGTAGTAATTTTGGAATTCTTTCACGCAGTCGTGAGGTTGGTTAGACATGCGTGCTCCGACAAAGCAGAATTTTCTTTTTTTGAGAAGAAAACTGCCTTTCGGTGTTCTTTTAAGCGCTCCCGATCACAGTCATTACACGGAATGGAATAAATCACGTCTTTTCTCTGATCTTTCACAACTTGATCCTTAAGAAAATTCTGCTTTGTCGGAGTACGCGTGTCTAACCAACCACACAATTGTGTGCGAAAATTTCAGAACTATTACCAACAATCCACGTTAACATCAAAGACGCTGTCTGGAGGGGTGGCCCCGCTCAATGCCCCGATCAATTGCGCCCCGCTGCATTGAATCGCGATGACAGTGGTTTATTACCGGATGCCTATTTGCATCTCGTTAATAGGTAACGTCACCAATGGTTCTCTAAGGATATAAATAGAGACCTCATGTTCAGATCAGTCACCCCTGATGAAGACACTAGACAGGAGTGTCGAAACGTTGGGTCATGAACGGTAGTTTTGTAAGTACTATTCACAAAATGAGTTGGAGTTCTGTGTCGGGGTATACAGACGCGAGGCGAAGCCGAGTTTCTGTATCCCGATACAGAACGACCACGAATTTTGTAAATTACTTCTAAAACGTCTCGGTAAGCCATTTTACAACGAGAAATGGACTTTAAGTAGAGAAATTTAATATATAGAAAGCACGAGTGGAAGTTTAATTCTGTGGTAAAAGATCTTGGAGAAGCTCTATG